>JAODAL010030051.1:0-50620 GCA_025379985.1 Phyllomedusa bahiana | reverse complement strand
TTTATATACAGATAAGTGCCTGTGAGTGCCCTAGTGTAGGGAGTGACAGATGTGTGTGATAGCAGATTTTTCTGTGGATTCATAGGTAATGTTTGACACAAGGAATTTTAACTGATTCACAACAAATATGCAATGTTTTTGCTGTAAAATCCGTACAGCAGGACAATTAATATGTGTATTTAGGATGAAGTTTCATTCAACTTTGCTGCCACTGCAATACACTGCAATATTTATAAATCTTCCAAAATATGTGATGCCTAAGGATATATACACACCACTTGCATTTTATTGTTTAAACCCTTTCCTGACAATGGACGTACGGACACATCCACATCTATTGTCTTTAAGGAGCTATGGAGCGGATGCACACAGTGATTCTGCTTCATAGGAGGTAGGTGCTGGCTGATTGTTACAGCTGAAACCCACAACTAACAGCAGAGATCAGAGCCTGCTCCAATCCCTGGTGCTTAACCATGCAGATGCTGCGGCGATCGCAGCTGCAGTGTAACATTTATTGAGGAATAGTGCCCTTCAACCCATAGCCGCCATGTTAACGTTTCCTTCCTCAGGCAGGAAGTAATAGAAACGTCATCTTGGTACACCCTCTGCATTATTCATTTAATGCAGAAGGTTGTATAAGTGGTCACGCCCCCTAGAGGTCAAGTACCTTGAAGGAATCAATGTACAAGTAAAAAAAAAGGCATTTTAACAGCATTAAAAAATTTTTTTTAAAAAAAATTATAAGTTCAAATCATTCCCGTTTTGCCATTTTACAAATAAATTAAACAGTTGCAAATAATTGGTATCACCGCAGCCGTAAATGTCCGATATATTAAAATGTTATTTATACAGACTTATGGTATTGGCTCTACACTGCCCTGTATGTATGATCTGCAGAAGAACAGACCAGGGTAAAGGTGATGCCTGAGCCAGACTTGTGGTATTGGCTCTACACTGCACCTGTATGTATGACCTGCAGAAGAATAGACCAGGGTAAAGGTGGTGCCTGAGCCAGACTTGTGGTATTGACTCTACACTGTCCTGTATGTATGACCTGCAGAAGAACAGCCAGACCAGGTAAAGGTGATGCCTGAGCCAGACTTGTGGTATTGGCTCTACACTGCCCTGTATGTATGACCTGCAGCAGAACAGCCAGACCAGGGTAAAGGTGGTGCCTGAGCCAGACTTGTGGTATTGGCTCTACACTGCCCTGTATGTATGACCTGCAGAAGAAAAGCCAGACCAGGGTAAAGGTGGCGCCTGAGCCAGACTTGTGGTATTGGCTCTACACTGTGCCTGTATGTATGACCTGCAGAAGAACAGCCAGACCAGGGTAAAGGTGTTGCCTGAGCCAGGCTTGTGGTATTGGCACTACACTGTCCTGTATGTATGACCTGCAGAAGAACAGACCAGGGTAAAGGTGATGCCTGAGCCAGACTTGTGGTATTGGCTCTACACTGCCCTGTATGTATGACCTGCAGAAGAACAGCTTCATACATTCCCGCACATTCTACTTTGCCTTACAGGGATTTAGAACTAGTCTATCAGCGCCAGGATTCATACATGTTGCCCTGAGAGAATGTTGCCTTTTAATAAAAAAAAAAAAGTAAAAACAAAAACCTACTACAAAAACTAAGGGTGTTTTGGATGTGTTTTTGTGCAGGAAGGCACAGCAATTATGATGTCCCTTGTGCCAAACAACGCATAAAAAACTACCACCCCAACGTGTGAAGCACGTAAACAAAAATGCAGTGCGAATGTAGATATTGTTAATATGCTACGATTTTAAGGAACATTTGCAGCATTGCTTATTGTAAAAAAACAAAAAAAAACATACCGCCCACACACAGTAATGTCAGAGCATACTGTGTCTTACAAGCATGGAAACACAACGGTGGCGGCTGCCTCCAGCAAACATCGCACACGAATTACTGTGCTTCTTGTTGCTGCGATATGAGAGGCCCCCGAATTGAGGATGTGATTAATTGTAGATTACAGAGCGGCAGATGGGCTAATTGCTGGGAAACAGTGATGTTTGATCACTTAATTAATAATATTTCGTGAAACAAAGATATTTTTAAAATGAAAATCTTCCTTGAAAATTGTAGAATGTATACTATTGAATTAGAAAGTATTATTATGACTCCTGCGAGCAAACTGTGTCATTGTAAGTACAAATACAGTACAAAAATATTTGTGCGCTCGCATCATCGGTTTGTACATATGTTCCCTTCACACTTGATAGCATTGACCTGGGATGTGATGCGATGAGCAGATGCTTCAGTATTTACTTATCATAAGGATAGATTGGCTTACGGACGGTTGTGGTCCAATTTTAGGCCAATTAAACCTGTACAACATCTATCAAAATTAATGTCTATTAATCATCAATTAAGCTTGGGCCCGACTATTTTAAAGCCCCTCCCCCCCCCCCAAGCCAAACAATCTATATACACGAGACCTAACATTAAAAAATAACATTACTAAATAAGGACCGATTATAACGCAGACACAACCACAATTATACCACATAGTGATCTGAATAATACCCTACACTATTCATGACATAAAGATTAGTATATAGTATACAATATTGCACTACAGTGAACCATATAGTGGAAGATTACCAGTGTATACAGGCTCTGTAGACTGTAAATTACCACCACAAAGTGACCCTTAAGTGGTAGATAGCAGTGTACACAGCCTGTGCAGACTGTATATTACTACCATACAATGCCATGTGGTGTAGATATAGTGTATACTGATTGCGATATTTACTACATACCGTTTGACATTAGTGTAATTACAGTGTCACAGGCTCTGCAGACTGTATATTACCTCATAGCGTTGTTATATGGTGGGATGTACCAGTGTACCCAGGCTCTGCAGACTCGTATATATGCTACAGTGATACTATGCGTGGTAGCTACAGAGTCAGGCTCTGCAGCCTGTAATTACGCATACAGTGACATATAGTGGTAATTCATTGTACACAGGTTGAGGAATATAAATGATTACAGTGTAGTTCCTCTTGTGATACAGGTGACGTTCTTGTGCTCATCGTTTGCCCTTTGCCTTTTCTCTAAGTCAGTACAGCACTCATGATGACTTCTCTGCCACACGATCTCTCGCAGATTTGGCTCAAATATCTTAGAATTTCACTTTTTAGCTCTCCTCATGCCTCCACCTCTGGACAAAGGGGTGGGTGGCGGTAAGGCATAGTTTAGATGCACAGTCTTAGAGGCGTGTGGGAGCAACGAGGGCTAATCCTGGAGATAGTGCTTAGCTATGGCTGTACCCTCAGATAATACTGCGGTGAGTAGGTGGGGCTTCCAGAAAGGTATAGTCTCAAATGCTCTAGTTTCAACTAAAATGGTGGTTGAAAGACTCTTTTCAGCACTTTTTAATTGTGGGTCACAAGGTTTAATGGTCATACTGGGTAAAGGACAGATATAGATCAATGTCAGTTCAATAAAATGGTGGTTCAAAGACTCCTTTTCGGCCTTTCTTAATTTTGGGGATCAGAAGGTTTAATGGTATATGCGGTCCAGGCAGCGTCTAGTCACTGTCCAGTTAAACTAAAATGGAGGTTCAAGAACCTTTTTCTTGCATTTTTATTGTGGCTCTAGACAGGTTTAATGGTCATTATGCGGTACAGGACAGGGTATATGTCTATGTCCAGTGAAACTAAACAGGTGGTTGAAAGACTCTTAGTCGGCACGCATTTTAATTGTGGGGCTCATGCAGGTTTGGGCTCATGCTGTGGCAGGAAGGTATAGTCAATGTCAGTTGAAATAAAATGGAGGTGGAAAGACTCTATTTTACGGACTTTTTTCATAGTGGAGTCTGAAGGTTTAATGGGGATACTGTGGTACAGGACAGCTATAGTCAATGTCCGTTCAACTAAAAATGGCTGGTTGAAAGAACTCCTTTTTCGGCATTTTTAAATTGGGGGTATGCAGGTTTGGGGTCATGCTGTGACCCCAGGATCGGTATAGTCAATGTACATTCAATAAAAACAGGTGGTTGAAAGATTTTTTCAGCACTTTTTGATTGTGGGTTAGAAGATTTTAAAGGCTTGTATGTGGCTAAAGACCAGGTATAGTCAAGTATAGTTCACTAAATGGTGGATGAAAGACTCCTTTTTCCTAGCACTTTTTAATCTGTGGGTCACAAGGTTTAATGGTATACAGCTGTAACGCGAAGATATCAGTTAATGTCACGGTTCAACTAAAATGTGTTCAAGATCCTTACCGGTACTTTTAATTTGGGGATCAGCCGGGTTTTAATGGTCATACTAGCGGTCCAGGACAGGTATAGACAATGTCAGTTCAACTTAAAATGCGTGGTTCAAAGTTCCTTTTTTTGCATTTTTCATCTGTGGGTCAGTGCAGGTTTAAAGGTCATACAGCGGTAAGGCAGATATAGTCAACTGTCAGTTCAATAAAAATGTGGTTGAAAGACTCCTTTTTGGCCTTTTTAATCTGTGGGTCAGACAGGTTAATGGTCTACTGCGGTAAGGACAGAGGCTTAGTAATGTCCAGTTCAACTACATGGTGGTGGAAAGACTCCTTTTTCGGCAACTTTAATCTGGGGTCATGCAGGTTTTGGGGCTCATGCTGCGTTCCAGGACAGGGATATCAATGTCAGTTCACAGTAAAATGATCGTTCAATATATGCCTTCTGGACTTTTTAATTGTGGGTCATGCAGGTTTAAGCGGTCATGTGTGGTGCAAGACAGGATAGAGAATGTTGGTGACGTTTTTTTCTGGGCTTTAATAACCTAAGTGTGTTGGGCCTACGCTGTAGCCGTATCAATTGGGCTGTTGTGGATGTTAAATTCCAGACATCTCATACCTGTTTGGGTGTGAGAATGAAGGTGTTATGTTCCTTCCCATGACTTTAATGGTCATCGTGATCAATTATTATCGACTATCGGATATCTTATTGATAATTGCGAATATGAATCGACCGATGACGATAGTAAAGTTAATCGCTATCCCTATGATGGTTGTAGAGACCTTGCGTCTCACTTGCATTGAGGATGCCCACAGTTACTAAAAAATAGGGTTTAGGGCTGGAGGGACATGCTTGGCCAGTCCGCCATTTACCCTTTCATTTTCACCGTAGCACAAGGCAGTGGTCGTCTTGGAGGTGGGTTTGGGGCAGTTATTAGTTGGAATACTGCATGTGGCAGACGGATGGGATCCTTCTCTACTTTCAGTATGTCACCAGTACTGTTGCATTATGGTTCCTTATGAATGTAGCTCCACCAATCCGGCAGCACTCGCTGCGTCCCAAACATGGAACATTCCAACACATGCTTGACTGTAGGCAAGACACATCTGTCTTTTGTATCCTATTGGTTGTAAAACAACACATTAAACACCTTCTGAACCAAATATGTTTATCTTGTCTCATCAGCCAGGGACATTTCCAGTTATCCATATTTTAGTCTCCTCCCCCAGCCCCTATCCCGCTTGTCTTCAGCAAACTGTTTGCTGGCTTTCTTGTGCATCATCTTTACTAGAAGCTTCCTTCTGGGACGACTTCCATGCAGACCAATTTTATGTAGTGTACGGTGTATGGTCTGAGAACTGACAGACTAGTCCCCCACTCCTTTAACCTCTGCGACGCTGGCCGCACTTATATGAGTATTATAGTAAACGATAATCTCTGGATATAATGCTGGCAAGACTCTCAAAATCTTTGGTCTCGACTATGACAACGGCCTATTTGAGTGGTACAGTCTTGTTAAACCCTGTATGGTCTTGGCCATTGTGCTTCAGCTCAATTTCAGAGAGTTGGCAATCTTCTTATAGCCAAGGCCATCTTTATGTACAGTAACAATTCTTTTTTTCAGCCCCTCAGACAGTTCTTTGCCATGTGCAATGCTGATCTTCGAGTTACCAGTATGCTCCTATACTGAAACCTTGTAACATCATGCGTCAATAAACCACCAGAGGGGAACTAGCAAACTGGGACAATATGACCATTTTACTGTGGGTGTCTCTTTTTATTGGTATTGGTTCTAGAATTTCATGGCTGTGTGTTGAGTTATTTTGAGGGCACACCAAAATTTACTGTAATACAAAGTGTAACGATACATTACTTTATATCACTAGTGTATATACTTCAGTGTTGTCTGAAAAGAGTTAAACAATATCTACAAAAATGTGATGAGTGTACTCACTTTTGTGAGATATTGTAACTTACAGTAGAGCACAGTGGGATACACCCTTTTGGAGAATAAATAATTTTGTCTTGGAAAATCCAGCTGTAATAAATGAAAGGGGTGTTCAGACTGTCAATGCTTGTTTATCTGTCAGAATATGAGTAAAAATAGAAGAGAAGACTCATACCTCCCATTCACTGCTGGTGCATTCATTCCAGGATGAAGCAGTGGACATTCAGTGTTCACGTGACAGCTGCAGCCAATTACAGGCTACAGAGGTCACCTGCACATGATGTTGTGGCCTGTGATTAGCTGGAGCTGTCATGTGAACGATGGACGTTCACTGCTTACTTCCTGGTTGAACAGACCGGCAGCCGGGAGTGAACGAAAGTGTCTGGGAGGTAAGTATGACTTTTCTCTTCTATATTTACCCTGATGGATGAACGAGCATTGATCAGTCCCGGAACACTCCTTTAAAACTCAAAGAATTCTTCCATATCAACTTCACTGAAAAAAAATATCTTTGGTACACTCATAAAGCTTACCTAAAATGTGCTCTAATATAAATTGCATCTAGAGAGAAAAAAAATAACCCCATAATCCAAAATCTAACCAAAGAACTAATTAATGTGAAGAACATTTCAAAGAAGAATCCTAGTAACAAAAATTTAGAGTCTCTCAAACAAATTAGAAAACAATTGCAAGGCCTGTATTTAAATGAATATAACAGGAACTTTAGTAGACTCAAATGGAATTTTTACTGCACATTTTTTACTGCACAGAATAAGCAAATTATTAGTTTCCAGGGGGAAAATCCTGCAGGCCATATCCAAAATAACTTACCTTAATTCTAATCAGAAACATGATTAGAAATTGAGAAATTGGTTATTCATTTGCAAAATATGAAACGCTGTATAATCTTAAAAATGAACCTCATGCCCCTTCTCCCTCCCTTCCCTCTCTCCCAACCAAACAGAACACTTTAACAAACCCTTCCACATCTCTGAGATGATCAGAGCCATACACTTAATTAAATGATAATAATTCTGAAAGAAATGCTCTAAGCAGCAGCTCAGCAGCACAATCCCTAAACAAGACAAAACTCCAGACTTAGTCACTATCGCCCTATTTCACTCTGAAATAATGAACTTACATTTTTTTATAATCTCCTCTTAATTTGATTTAACAATTTAATTCCCTCTCTTGTGCACCATGACCAAGTTGAATTGGTCAAAAACAGACAAACCAGAGACAGTATCAGACGATTTTTAAACCTGATCTATAGTAACGGACTTAGGCCAGGTGACTCAGGATATTTTTAACTTAATATCCTCCTTTTATGCAGTTCCTTTTGCCAGAGTCTTCACCCTTGGTTTTTACTCAAGCCTTTTTGAAATTTTTAATAGAACTAAACAGGATTGCCCCCCTGTCTTCTCGCATTTTTGCACTATGTATAGACATTCTGGTGGAACTGATTTGAAAAACTAATGAAATAAAAGAAATTAAATTCACAAAATAGGCTTATACGTAGATTATATAATTCTGTCCTGCACCTCCACCCAATCAATATCTGCTTAGCTATAAATTTTAATAAAATTTAATAAAATACAAGCCTCATAATACAAGCTTAAGCAAATAAAATCCATCATTCTTCCTTGAATTTAATTAAACAGAAAAAATCCCTCCCTAACTTCAAATTTAAAATGTCTTACTTAGACATCAATTTATCACCTATCCTAGCTATACAAATAAACCTCTGAAATCTAACTATCCTATTATCTAATGAAACCAAATCCTGGGACTGTCTTCTTTCTTTATGATTTTATTATATAAAATTGTATATCTCTTCAAAACAATCCCATATGTTTTACCTAAAAATTCAATTAAAAAAATAGAAACATTTTTACTAAAATTTGTATGGAATGGCAAAAAGTCAAAGACTTAAAAATCAACTAGGGGGATTCACTTTTCCCGTCCTTCATTTAAATAAAATACCCCACGTTTAAAAACCTCCCACATATTTCTTTTTAAATTACCCTTCAATTCATAAAAATTTTCCCTTTTAAATTTGAAGAATACCAAAATTTTTCTACGCATCAAGAACTTCCTGTTAGCTCTTGCGGGTAAAATCCCCACCCCCAAACAACACACCCCCAAAAACTACCTCCCTCGGGTTCCCCGGACCCCCCTTTAAACCCTTTGGGAAAAGCTAGGGGTTTACCCCTAACACCTAGCAACTCCCCTTTAATATACCAAAAATTTCCTCCCCATTTTTGCTGGAATAATTGTAACCAACGCTGCTCTTTTTTTCCCCCATTCAGGGGCCCTTTTCCCAAAAAATGGGCCCCTTTCTGAACCCAAAAAAACTTCTATTCCAAAAAAAAAAAAAATTTAAATTATAGGAGTTCTTATCACATTTTTTTCCTCAAATTTTGCAATTTTATTTTTTAAAAAAGGGTTTTTTCTTACCATGCGGTTTTTAAAAGAGCCACAGCCAGTTTCAGCCTCACACATCCGGGTAAAAGGCTTTTGGCGGGCCCACTTTTAGGACTGACTTTTCCCTTTTTGGCTTTTTTCAACCCTAAATCCTTTACATTACAGATGCTAGGGGTTTTTGTAACAAAATGAAAAAGGCACAGAGCATTTAGGGGTTTAAAACTTGTAATAAGCAATATAAATGAGCTCCTGTATTTTAAGATAAGGAACACAACAAAGAGTAATATCACTATCTCGACCATTGCTAAAGCCTGTAAGAGCAAGGAGAGCAGAGAGAGGTGGCCGGTAAGTAGGGAGACTTTTAAAAAAAAAACAGGAAAATTGATTTGCTCTTTGGGCTCTGAAGAAAAAAAAAAATCAAACAGCAATGTTTTGGGGGTTTTAAAAATTTTTTTGTTTTCACCCACTGTTTTCATGTTTAAAGCTTAAAAATTAAATGAGAATATCCCTTTAAATAAAAAAAAGGTATTCCTCCACCTCAATCGATAATTCATCACATACTAAAAAACCCACTTGAACGATTTAGCTAGGCTTGAGAAAGGGACATCTCCTCCCAAAGTAAAGGTTATAGATAAACTTAACCTAACCTGCCATTTAGAAACATAGAATCCCCCCTACCCCCCAACAAACAAAAAAGTTTGGAGTTTAAAAGGAATATACTTTTAAATACATGAAAATTGGTCCCTAAAACTAAAAAAACCCAAAAGTAAAAAATATAAAATTTGGACTTAAAATTTAAAATTTGTAGTTTGCTTGACTACAAACTGTTCATTTTCTGTAATGGGAAGGGTAGGTACACTCTGCAGATTTGCAGCACTGAATCAGCTTTTAAAAACTACACCAAAAATCGCAGTTGAGTGAAAGATTTTGGGGCCGGGATTTGATGTTGGGTTCAGGGGGCAGAATTTTAGTATCCCATATATTGTGTGAGGATTCATCGCTTACTCCCCTGAAAAATTTTCCCATTAAAGATCTCATTTTATTTGCGAAAGTAAATCAATGTCTTTGGAAAAAATCATTTCAGCCCTTTTGCAATTTGGGATTTCCTTTAGCAACAATGTAGTGTTTTTGAAAATTGGATTTGGATGCTAAATACTGAGGTTGGCGGGCCATAATCAGTCCCCAAAAATCGGGTTTGGGGTTTGAACTTACACTTTTTTAAAAAAAAATTTTTAAAAAAATTTAAAGGGTTAAAGGTAACTTTTAAAGAGAAAGGGAAGCCTGCCCAAATTTTTACCAAAAACCTTTTTAAAGGAAAATGTTTCGGTTTACTTCTTTTTCCATCTGTTATCTCCAGGGGGAAAAAAGGGCCCAAAACCACTATAGGGAAGACATTAAAGGGTCTCCCTAACATCAATGGATAAAAGCCTTTTTAAAATGCATGGAAAATACTTGAGGGAAACCTGGAAAGGGGTTTTTTGTAACCGCCCAACCATTGAAATTGTAGTACCCTTTGAAAGTAGTGAGGGGCCCCCCATCCGGGCCAATTTTTTCCTTTTCAACCCATTTTAAACCTCCCTGCCCAACGTTTTCCCCCCTTTTTTCTCTTCCACCCCCGTAAATCCCTTCCCCGGGCCACCCATTGCTGAGGGGAAACCCATTTCAAGTTACTAACCAAGGCCTAAAGGCTCCCCTAACCTCCCCCCGTCCATAAAACCCCCTTTTAACCCCTTCCAAAAACCCCCCCTCAAACAATCCCCCCAACCCCCTCACAGGACCTTCCTCCCCTGCACCCAAACATTTTAGCCCCTCACACAACCGCCCCCAAAGGGTTTCCCCCCCGTGTTTTTCCCCAATCCTCTGGAACTCATTTGCCCCAACAAAAACCCAAAACTCTCCCCCCACTCCACCACTATTTTAAAAAGAAACCCTTTAAAAATCATCTCTTCAGGAGCCTATAACCTACAATTACCTGCTGCCCCTACACCCCACAAACATGTCTGCCCCTCACCTCCTGTCTCAAACCTTCTTCCTTGTAGAGGGGGAAAACCCTTTTTGCAGCGGGGGTTCCCTCTCCATCCTGAAACAATTCTATTCATTTAGTCCTATATTGGATTTTTTTTTTGGCCTTTGAAATGTATGAAACCCCCCCCTTTAAATTAAAAGGGAAAAATTTTTAAAATAAATAATAAAAATTTATAATGATAAGGGTTTAATTTAATGGCCTTAGGTCCCTATAAAGAGTTCTCAAGTTTTTTTTAAGTTTTAGACTCATTCTGAAGTATAATATCTAGCTAATTCAAAAAGAAAAAAAGACACATAAAACATACAATTTAAATCGGAAAAAAAGGGCCCCCAAAAATTCTGTTTAATCAAATCCGCTAGTGAAGCAAAATTTTGACAGCACACACCCCAAAATTTTAAAGCCCCTGTGGCAAATTTTTTAATGCGCCCAGATTTTGGGGGTGGGGGGTGGAAAAGGGATGTCGCAAGCAACCATTTTGAAAAATTTCACCCCCCTTTAATTTGCTTTTAGTACGGCAAAACCACTTGCATTAAATTCTGGAACAAATAGAGCACTTTAAAAGTGGTTTTTCCTGAGGCCCGGGAAATGGTTTCTTTTTTAGGGGGAGAAAAACGTTAAAAAAGAACAGGGTTTATAGATTCCCCGGGACCTTCTACGCTACTGAAGGGGCGCAAAGAAATAGCGCCTGGGGCCCAAAAAACATAAAAATTCGCCCTTTTTGGGGCAAAAATTTTATACATTTCGCCCTTAAAGGCTTTTCGATATCTGAACTTTCAAACAAGCGGAAAAAGCCCTGCATTTGGGCGATAAGGAAAGGGACCCGTATTCAGCATCTGGGTTTATAACCCCCCCCCCCCCCCTCTTCACTTCTTATCAAGATAGCAGTGTACCGTACTGGGCAGCACACCTCTATGGTGCGAACCTATTGGGTTACCAATTAATTTTTAAGTAATGTCCACAAACCCCAATCTCAATGCCCAAATTGGGAAACAGAATCCTAAAAGAAGGTTTCCCCCCGGGCCCCGCCAAATTTACTGCCCCTAACAAAACCCTGCTTTGGGGGTAACCCGGGAAAAGCTGTAAAATGCCCCCCTTTTCTGCAACATACTAGGGATTGCAGAATAGGAAAACTGAACACACTACCCAGTGATCAAAAGCTCAAAAAAAGGGGCCCATAATTTTTAAATTTAAAAAAAATTTTCAAAGTTTTAAAAAAAAAAAAAAAAAAATCTTATAGGTTTGAACCTGTTCCCTATTTGCCTGTGCACCAAAATGCCTTGTTAAGTCCCTACACACACGCCAAGGAAAAGGGAAACATAATTTTTTGGGGGATATTGCTTCCCTCCTAATAGGTTTAAAAACAAACTTTGGGGGCCCCTTTTTTGGAGTGAAATCCCCTACAATACAAATTGGCAAGGGCAAAAGGTTTTACACAGCGGGGGTTGGGAGCAGATGATAGCTTTATTGGTAATATTCCTTTAAACAAAAGGTTTGGGGAAACCCAAAAACATAAAAAATTTTAGTTTCTGTAAAAATTGGGTTGATGGTTTTTCCCAAATTTAAATTTTTTCTTTAAAGAAAAAAATTTTACTCCAAAAAAAATGTCGATCACACATGAGAAATACATCCATTCAGTTTTGAAATAAAAAAAAAAACATCACCCTGGGGAAAAAATGAATACATTTATTTAAAATAGTGTTTTTATAAAGTCGGAGCAGGAAATGTCTTGGCTTCAATATTCGGTTCCCTTAAAAATACTTTTTTTTAGCATAAAATCGTATTTCCTCATTATTTAAAGGGACACATGAAAATTTTAGGAAAGCAAAAGAGATTTAACCCCCCGGAAATTTTTTTTCAAAATTAAATTTTACAAAATTTTTTTGGCAAAAATTTTTTTTAAAACAATGTCGCCAAAGGCCCTTAGAAAACCCTAAAAAGCACACAAGGGGGTTGGGTCCCCTGATTTTTTCCTTAGGAGAAAACATAAAATGAAGGAAAATAAAATAATAAATTTTTTAAAAATATAAAAAAATATTAAAAGTTCAAAACCCCCTTTAAAAAAAAAAATAAACAAATCTAATCAATCAAAATATTTCATCATGTATCCGACGCGGTGAATGGTATAAAAGGGAGAGAAACCGCAACACAAAAATTGTGTTAATTTTTTTTTTTTGGGGCCCCCCAACTGACAAACCCCGTAAGGGCTTTTTCACATGGCTTTTAAAAATCCGTTTACAACGCTTTTTAAAATCCCCCCGGGGGCCGACAGGACGACCCCCGAAAACGGATCTAAACAATTACAGTGAATTAAACCACTGCGGGCTATGAGGAAACACGCAGCAAAGGGTTCACATAAGAGATCACCGCTTCGTTTTTCCCCCCTTTCCTGTCAGCCCATCTTTGAAAAAATGACATGCAAATTCTTTCAGAGATTGGGCCCTATAGGCAGGGGGGAAACCCCACGGCGATCTCTCATTGAACGCCGCTGCGTGTTCCTCATAGCCCACAGTGGGTAATCCCCACTGCTTTAAAAATTTTTTGATCCCTTCCTTTTGGGTCCGTCCTTGGTCCCCGAGACAGATTAAAAGTGGATGGGAACACGGGGTTTTTAAAAAGCCCCCGTGAACAAGCCCTTAGAATAAAAAGTAAAGTAAGAGTTGTATGTTACCTAAAAACATACAAGAATAGCAACTTAAGTTTTTTTTAAAAATTTGTTATTTTGTTTAAAAAAACTAAGGGCCCCATTTTTGAAAACCATTCCCAAAACCCTTTCCCCGGGTTTCCCATTAGCAACCCAAACAGAGGGTCATAAACAACCAAACAGAGCCCCTCACTTTTATTTCATATAAATACCTAAAAAAATGAAAGGGGGGCCTTTATTTGGTTTTCTAAGAGTGCTGGGTTGGTTGCTATGGGCAACAAATAAATTTTAGACCCCAAAAAATTTTCATACAAATTGGGCCCCATATTTAAAATTTTTTTTTTGTTCAATTTTATTGACCCCCCAAAATTATATTTTTACTAAAATCCAACTGTAAAAAATCTCCAAAAAAAGTAAGTCCAAAAAACAACGGTGCAGTTGTATTTTTCTTCTCGAATAACACCCCACAAATAGTCAAATCTGCTGGTTTCCCAATTTATTATGTGACACATTAACCCCTTAGTGCTGTAATGTACAGGGACAACATGTAAACAAAAAAACTACAAAGCTACAATTACAAACTCAATTTGGGTGATAGAAACCAACAGCACTTCTATGGCCCTTGTGCGGGATGGGAAAAGATGGGAGTGCCGTTAATTAATGAGCAAATAATCTAGGTACCAAAATTTACACCAGCAAAAGCAAAAAACCACATTAAAAAACAAAGGGAAAAACTGCAAAAAAGCAAAAATACCTGATTAAAAATTGCATAAGGATAAAACCCATACGAGGGGAACGCCAAACTGTACAGATACACCATGGGGGGGTACAGCTTATAAACACCCACAAAAAAAAAAAAAAAAAAAGTTTGTGGGGGGAAGCCGCCCGGCACTTAGAAGGTCCCGGGACAAAATTCTTGTACCCCCAAGCTCCCCATTTTTTTTGGCAAAAAGATAACTTCCCGGGGAAAAATTTTTAAATTATGGGTAAATTTGTTTTAAAACAGTTTCTACATAAAACAAGCTCGCACGCCAACGGCAAGGCCCTCAGTCTTGCGAGTCCCTACGCTAACAAAAAAAAACCCAAAAACCCAAAAATGGGAAAAAAAAATAAATTTTCCAAAAAAACTTTCAAAGCACACTTACAGCTCAATGGGTTATAGATACCAACCCGGGAGGCTTCCCAAGGCCCTTGTGCTGCATTGGGAAAAAGAAGGGAGGTGCCGTTTTTAATGAGCAAATTGGGGGCTAGGTTTCCAATTCACAAAACCCCATTTCAAAAAAACCCCATTATAACACCCTGGGAAAAAACGCAAAAAAATTTCAACCCAAAACCTGATGAGAAAATTCCCTATGGGTCTTTTCCCATTTCCCGAAAAAGGGGCCCTAGAAAACCGCTGCTGGTATCTAACAGTAAGTACATATATACAAAACTTTTTAAATTTAAAATTTTCCCAAAAGTAAGTAAAAACACAAAAATACAAAGACCCAAATACAATAAAAAAAAAATGGGGTCCAAAAAGACAAAAAAACCCCCCAAAAAAAGGTTGGGAAAACCCTTAAAGGGGCATAAAACCCTGTCAAATAAGAAACATAGAATATAACCAAATATACAAAAAATTTTACAAACGTCCAAAAGAAATATCCCCCATATAATCACCCAAAGTAAGAAACGCATACCCACCCAAGGACCCCAGACAGACCCCAAGATTGCTGAAGTAAGTTTTTCAGTTTTTAAAACAAATTTCCCTTTTCTACATAGGGCCTATAACTTGACACTTTCCCGTCAGCGAATTTGGGGTCAGAATAAATGAAAAGTGTTTAGAAACACAGATAAGCTACAATGTCACAAGATTCCCCAATCAGCTGCAGTGTTTGACAGTGACAAGCAAGCGTCAGTCTGCAGTGTGAAAGCAGCTACAAACCCAAAAACAAATAACTCTTCTAGCAAGATCATCCTTTTCCTCCATTTTAAATCCGTCGTGTTTCAACATGGCTTCAGCAGCACTACTCACGTGACCACTACAGCGCAAAATAAAGGAATCCTACCCCCCAACCTAGTGAGAGAACAAACACCAACCACCCTACATGGAAGATCAAGGGGAAAAACTTAAAACATAAAAAATAAAATTTTTTGAACTACGACCAATGGGAAAAAATCTTTTTTTAAAATCCCACATCTCACAGTGTTTTCTTAAATTAAACCCTACAAAAGGACCCTAGGACAAACTTCCCGCAAGTAAAAACACAAACATAAAAGTTCCCATTACTATTTTTAGAGATGGGCAAATTTCCCGAAATTTTGGTTCTTTTTACTTCGCCAATTTTTCGGCAAAAAAAAAACTTCGTTCCAAAAACTTCGTGACAACACTTAAAAAACGCTATTTCCAGGCTGCAAAAGAGCCGCAGGGTGCTGTAAATGTCGTGCCATGCTTAAATAGCAGAGGGAGCTTGGTTTGGTCTTTATACAATGTTTTGTTTTTTTGTATACACCACGACTGCCCCCCCGCTCAAAAAATCCTTCACTCTAAAAAACCCGGGCACTAAGAGGGCAAAAAGACCAAAAAAAATGAAGGGGGAAAGACCTTATAAAGTCAGGCAGCGACACTGGAAAAAAACAAACTGGGGCTCAGGTGGCAACACATGAAGAGTGTGGAGGTGACGGCGGCAGCCACAGCAGCAAGGCAGAGAGTGGGGACAAGACTTCGGAGGTTTCAAAAACAGGAGTGGCCCAGAGTTGGGGACAATGACACAGTGTGTAGGTCACGGCAGACCACAAACACAGATACAGACGTTCACAAGACAGTGTTGGCACGGCAGCAGCCACAGCACAGCATGAGGGCAACAGTCACAAGGGAATTTTTGGGGGGGGCAAAAACAGGGAAAAGCCCCCAGAGTGGGGCAATGACACAGGTGAGGCACGGCAGCAGCCCCACACACAAGGTCAGACAGTGCACAATACAGAGTCGAAGCACGGGAACAGCCAACCCCGCACAGAGTCAACAGTCACAATGACAAGTCTGTAGGCACGGCATCACCCCACCAGAGCAGGAAAAGTGGCACAATGACATTTTAGGCACGGCAGCAGCCACAGCAGCAGCAAAAGGGCCAACATGGCACAAAACATTCGGAGGTGGGGAAAAACTAGTAGGCCAAAGAGTGGGACAATGACACAGTGTGGGATCTGGCACAGCCACACAAACATAACAAAAACGGGGACAATGACATTCGGAGGTGACAAAAACAGGAAAAGGGCCACAAGTGGGACAATGACACAGTGTTAGGCACCACGCCAGAGCACAGCATAGGTCAACAGTGAAAAAAAATAGTGTTAGGTCACGGGGATCAGCCAAGCACGCGAGGCAAAGGGCACAATGACAGGTTAGGTCACGGGACACCACCGCAGCAGCATGAGGCAGACATGGGGACAATGACAGTGGGTAGGGCACGGCAGCACCACACACAGCAAGGGCAAACAGGGCCAATGACACATTGTAGGTCACGGCAGCCCCCACAGCAGCCACAGAGGGCAAAAAGTGGCACAATGACATTCTGGGAGGTGGCAAAACAGTAGTAGGGCCACAGAGTGGGACAATGACACAGTGGTGGAGTTCAAGGCAGCCATCCACAGCAGCAACATGAAGTACATGACTAGTGTCACAATGACATTCTGGAGGTGACCGGAAAACAGGAATAGGCCACATAGAGGGACAATGACACAGTGTGTATAGGTTCACTGGCAGCAGCCACAGCAGCAGCATGAGGTCATACAGTGTGTCCAAAATGATAGAGTGTGTAGGACACGGGCAACAGCCACAGCACAGCAAGAGGTTCAGAACCGTGTCACAATGAACATTGTGTAATTGTCACGTGCAGCAGCCACATCAGCCATCTGAGTGGTCAGACAGTGGCACAATGAACAGTGGAAGAGCACGGCATGCAGCCACAGCAGCAGCAAGGAGGTCAGACAGAGGGTCACAATGACACAGTGTTATGTCACAAGGGCAGCAGATCCCACAGCAGCAGCATGAGGTCAGACACTGCATCAATGACGAATCTGGAGGGTGCCAAAAACATGAGTATGCACAGAGTGGGACAATGACAACCAAGTGTGGAGGTCCGGCAGCAGCCACACATCAGCATGGAGGTCAGACATTGGCACAAACATGACATACTGGATGAGGCAAAACAGGAATAGGCCACAGAGTGGGACAATGACACAGAGTGGAGGTCACGGCACAGCCACAGCAGCAGCATGAGGGCAGACAGTGGCACAATGACCATTCTGAGGTGAAAAAACTGGAGTAGGCCACAGAGTGGGCAACAATGACAGAGAGTGGAGGTGACACAGGCGGCAGCAGCATGATGTCATCAGACAGTTGCACAAATGACAGAGTGGGTGGAGATGGGTGGCAATACCAGTCCCCTGGGTAAAGATGGTTGGTTCCGATGTTAGAAACTGCAGCAGATGTTGTGGCAGCAATCAGGCGAGTGGCGGCATCAGATTTAGTGGCTGAGGCAGGTAGTTTGAACCAGACTTATTACTCAACAGTTTGGGTGAGTCGTCATGCTGAAGTAGTCTGACGCTAAGGCATTGATGTGTGTTGAAATACTGGCCGACTCTCCACGCCTTATTCATCTTGAAAAAGTTCCAGTCATTCCACATTCCCGTGGACAAGCGGGTTCTTTCTCCTTGGGTAACGATGGCCCCCGCCGCACTGAACACCCCTCTCTGATGCCACACTTGCCTACTAGGCCGGGCAGGACATCTTCTCCACTGCAGAACTCGGCAAGTAGCGGCCACACATCCGATTTTGGCAGCCCAGTCTAGTCCACGGATCTTCTAACTGGGGTGGCAAGAGAGCTGTCCAAGTAGGCCAACCACCTGTTGGTTCAGTAGTCTGCACAAGGAGTCTCAGGCTGCTGCTGCTGGCGACTGCCTCCTCACTAGGGAGCGGAGTGAAGGTTAGCTCTGCTCATCAATGACTCTCCCAGACGTTAGGTTGCTGCTGATGAGCTGGTACTGCCACCTACCCCCCACCTTCCCCCCGCAGCCGCTGCTTGTAATCATTAGCGCTGAAGAACCCCCCGTTCAGACCTGTCAGAAGGAGGGACGATGCCTGCAACATAGCAGCGGGCAACTGACTATGGAGTATTTTCCCTATAGTAATTTGAGTTTGTCCTTCCTCTCAATAGTCTGGAAAAAGGCTCCCATTTGGACGCGGTAAAGCGAGGTTCCAATAGGTTTGTAGAGTCCAAAGTCACCCTCTGCCGGATGCTATGACTATACGCGTCACTAGCCAGGCAAATCAGCATGCAGCGGGCCATCTGCACAAGGTGACACCGAGGGGCTCCCTGCCTCCCATCTCCACTGTATAACTGCCACGGTGCTTGGTGGGTCATCTGCTCTCCTCCTCCATCTCCATCTACCTCCTCCAGCTGCCCTGCTTCCTCCTCTCTTGTCAGCTGGTAGAAAAATCACTCATTTCACCAGACAATGCTTTCTGCTCCAATGTCCTCCTCCTCCTCGCACTTCAGTCCCAACCCGACTCAAATGTGGCCTGCGAGATGTAGTTCGCCACGTCTCCAGTTCCCCCCTGCCCAGACAGATTTTTCCAGCATCATTCCAGACATTAAGCAGTGGCATTTGACGATATTCATAGATCCCGTAGTCCTGGCGACAAATAATATGGCCCTCCTCGAAAAGGCCTCAACAACGGCATGGTGTCACGCAAGAGCTGCAGACTGGCTGACATCAAAGTTACACAGGGGAGGTTCTCCTGTCCTGCCTGGATCATCAAAAATCGTTAATTGGCCTTCTCTCTGTTTCATACAGTCGGTCGAACATGTGCATGCAGGAATTACCAGACGGGTGGAAACTCGCAATCATAGTGTGGTTGGGGGAGGCCGTTCTGCCGCAGCACGCTTGCAACTCGAGGATGGTGTTCCAGGCATTGAAGGAATGGATGAATGATGCATGCAGTTTTTCCTGGCCATTTCATAATCTTCTTAAGATCGGTGGAAGACTTCGAGGAACCATTATCACAACTCAGATTGAACCGGTTGCGCACATTCAGGGCAGCATGGACCATCCCCTCGTAGCAGGAGCGCGGACCCATGTTCCTCCCATTGTCTGTCACGCATGGTTGCCGATTTGCAGTTGGCGCGGAGAAAGCCACACGACATTGAATTCTTGCTTCGCATGACACGGATCAGTTCCTTCCCGTGTGTGACTTCGTTCGCCTCGAGGCAAGCCAGGTGTATGAAACTTCGTACAACCGCTGTGCCCTACACATGTGGTATGATGGAGTCATACATGTGGGGCTAGAGATGGTGGTTGGTGGTGTGGAGGAGAGGAGGGGCGGACTTTAGGGTCGCAGGAGCCTGCAGTTTGACAACGTGAGGAGAAATCGGCGTCTCCAGTCCAAGTTGTTGGTGTGCCCTGGCCGGAAGCACATTCACCCATGGCCGTACATGACATGTACTGGCCCAGACCCAGAGTTTACAGCTCCAGACGTCCGCGCTGGGTGCCTTGTGCACCTTTGGAACAAACCGATAAGACTTCAAGGACTGGCCCACCTACCTAGTTCTAACATATTTATTGAAGTGCTGGTACTGCCTTTATTGGAAAAGAAATTACGGGCTTGGAACTCTCCATCTCGCACGGCACAACCATTAGTTCTCTGAACGGTGCAGAGTCCCACCATTTGGAAAGGGAGGGACTGCAGCAAATCAACCACTTTGACAGGAGTACGGTCAAGCTTCCTGCACCTTAGGATGGGATGGACACATACTGTTGACTCTTGCAATCGCCTCGCGAACGACTGCTGGCGCCATGATGAGTAGCGAGGAGCAGGAGATCTTTGGGACCGGGAGATGATGTCAATAGAGAAACATCTCCCTTCTGCAGAGGTGGTGGATGCCTTGACTGCTGCAATGGCATGCGTTGCCCACTGGCCGCGTGACTGCTGCTATGCAGTTAGCTATGCGGCGGCACAGGATGGACCACCACATCAGACCACACGTTTCTCCCAGGCCTACGCGGATGGTGACATATGCCATGTGTTGACGCAGGGCCGTGGTGTCACGTATAGCACCCTGGCCACCCGCTTCAATTTCTGCCCACAGATTCTACATATACCCATATTCCACGGCTCCTCCGGTGTCCTGTAGCAAAGAACTGGCCACACAGCTGAGGTATCGGATTTTACCCGCCAACGCTCCCGCACTGAGTGACTACTGCCCGCCTCTGCCGGCCTGACGCTGAGCTCCCTGTCCGCTACATTCTTTTCTTTGGACCTGCGAAGCGGGTTTTTTACCCCGTGTCCGCTATCGGCTCCCAACTCAGACTGCTGCAATCCCTGCTGACTCAACGCCACTACACCACCCACACATGCTTGCTCGCGCCCGCAGCCTTACGCTCAAGCAGACGCCCTTTTTCCTTCCTCCTACGATGATGAAAGACCATTGCCTCACCCGACTCCCTATTGCTGTTCTCGGCAACATCACCATCTATTTGTGTTTCACTCACTCCTGTCCTCTCACCGTCCTTGGTATGCAGAGGCTATAACCCCAGTCACAACATGGGACCACCATGCCACCTCTCAACATCTAAACTTTAGCCGCCTACTGCCAAGAAGCAGGGGATATTAGCCCCATTTCTTCGCTTCCAAGTAGCGCTGACTGCCCTCTCTCAAATTGTTCATTGCCTCCGCTATATAGTGCGCTTGTAGCCCAGACCACATAGTAGATCTCTGGTGGGGAAACCGGATGGGACAGAGGCAGGTTGAGGACAGGGAGGGCCTGTCTGACCTGCTTCCCAGGCATGCCAACTAAGGTTGTGTCTAGAAACGTTCCCACCTGACTCTTTTGCTGGGGGTTGTCAGATGTCCAACTGTAGGAAGTGGATAACCTAGTCAACCAATCAAGAACCCTTGGTTGCTAAGTCAGCACACGCCGTCTAGATGACAGCGGGCAGTTTGTGGCACTCAACCGAGTGACCCCCTGCTGCGACGCTCCTCCGGGCTTAGCTGTGCTGCGACCTGGGCTTGGAATGTTTATGTTGCCTACTGCCACTCACAGTTTGATGATCCTGCCACCTCTCTGTCTGACATACTGTGTGTTTCTAAAATGTACAGACACTGTTTTGATGTAAATATCCTGTAATGATAAATACTACAAACCCGTGTATTAAACTCCAAATTAACCCGTGGGGGGGAAGTAACCAGCTTGGTAACCCATGGATTTAATTGCGACTCCAACATAGTGGGCAGGAAAACTTGACTTGTATGTGACCGTTTAAAAAACTCTGTGTAATTTTTACTGAATATAAAAAAAAAAGGCCTCACAAACAGGCTTAATTAACATTCGGCTATGAATTATGCTACAGATTTCTTCTGTGGCGGTGAAAAAAAAATTTTTTTTTACTGAGTAAAAACAAAAAATGCTTAATTAACCCTGGATGAAATTGGCAAAAAAATTTTAGCAACCCAAACACGGCTTTTACGTTTACAATGGCTGTTTTACGCTACACAAAAAGAAAAAAAATTGTAATTAAACCCTCGCTTGTAAATTTGCTACGGGAAAATTTTAATTTTTGGCGGTGAAAAAAGTGGTTTCTTGGAGTACCACGCACAGAACAACGCTTAATTAACACCTGGATGAAAATTGCGCAAAAAATTTGAGCAGCCAAAAACAAATGCTTTGTAGCTTTGTAAAATTTGGGGGTTTTTCTACGCTACACAACAAGAGAAAAAATTGTAATTATTTTTGTTTTTGAATTATGGTCAGGAAAATTGTAATTTTTTGGCGGTGAAAAAGACTTTTTTTTTTGTCACCACAGCAGAAAAAAAGCTTAATTAACCCTTGGAGAAAATTTGCGAAAAAAGAATTTGACAGCCAAAATTTTTGTTTGAAAAAGCGTTTTCAAATTCCCGGTGGTTTTTGGTAAAACTGTGGCAATAGATTAAAATGTATATGCAGCGCAGTGGACGCACACTGGACTTTAGATCCAAACCCCCAAAAAAAAAAATAGAACATTAAAAGAAAGCAGTCTCTGGACAAATGGGGCCCCACAAAATGCTGTATAAAAAGTTTTCAGGAGGCTATCACAATCAGCGCGGGAGCACCTTCCCTGACGACAGTGAGGAGTTTTTAGCTCCCAGGTCGCGCCCGGATTAAATTTTTGCGGGGAGTCCAGAATCCCGCCCGGGCTCTGATTTGGGTTCACTCTGCACATGTCATGAGGCTAGCCTTCTTCCCCCCCAGAGTGCTTTTTCCCCATGTAAACCCCATTGCTCGCACCATTTTTTCAATCAAAAAACACATTTGTTAAACCCCCAAGTACCCCAAAAATTCGACTTTGTTCAGAAACCCAATTTTTCCCGAAATTCTAAAAAATTCCCCTTTTGTTAGAATAAAACGCCCATCTCAACTATGATGTTTTACAAAGCTTAATACCCCGATTCTTTACGGAATGCACACTTCCCCGCCCTTAATATGAAAGTGAAATTAAATCCAAATTAATGTCAAAAACCCCACAACGCAGGAAAACTCAGCCATTTCCAAATCTTCTAAAAGGGATTCCAAAAAATATCTAAGTCCATCTTCAAGAATTTACGTCAGTGAAAAGTTAGAGCACGTGCCGAAGTGGGCACTAGAATCAGGCAGAATTTTCACAAAAAAAAAGGAGCTATGGAAGCAGAAAGGGACAAAAAAGGGTATCGTGGGAAGCAGAAACGGGACAAAAAAGGGCATCTGTGAAGCAGAAACAAAAAAAAGGGCCCTTGGAAGCAGAAAAAAGCACAAAAAAGGGCATTTTGGAGCGGGAACAGCATGCAAAAGAGCCGAGATGGAAACGCTGGCAGAAACAATGTGAACACCGCCACCGCCATGGCCAAGATTAAAGGTTCTAGAACAAGCTGCTAGTGGCAAGTGAAGGACGATCTCTAGCCTAAGTTCAGTGGCCGGTAGAGAGGACCCTGTTAAGTGAGACTGAATAGGAGAGGGCTAATGTGCTAAGTTCAAAACAGCGAATCTTGACTGGAATGCCGCACCAATACATCCATGACAGTCTAGATGTTCTCTTTCAGTGGCAACAACACAGGATCTTCTGCAGAGTCCCATGCCAGATTTCGAGGTCTTAGTACAGTCCTACACCCTGTACTGAATCCATGTATCTCCTTCATCACAGGTCATCATAGTACACCAAGGTCATTGACACCTTACAACCTCAGATAGTCAATGACTACAGAAGGGTCCAAATCACAAATATGCGAGTCTCTCAAGCTGCGCTACCAGTGCTAGCCAGTGTTCCGATCCAGTTTTAGACATATAATCGAATGGGTAACCTGCTCTGCTTGAATGCCTATGCAGCTCCATATGTTCCTTGTGGTCTCTTAATCAGCACTACACTAAACATATGATGCACTACCTCAGCTACGACTTGACTGCCCTGAAGTCAGTAAGGTCAGACATGTCAGCGTTTGCAAGGATTCATGGTCGCCGTGATCTTGCCTAATACAGGCCTCCCAGGTTTGATGACCGGCACTGAAATACTGAACCTGGAAAAATGTGCCTCAGAATGGCAATTGATGATATTGGCATTTACAAGCTGCAGAAGAAACTGTGACCTGCTAGTTCAGATGGCTTGGCCCGCAGCTCTAAGGAATGTGTCAAGAGACTCGAAGCTGTTCATATTGCAAATACTGTGGCAGGTTTATTGCTGCTTGGGAGAGACTAGAACGGAGCTATGGCAGTCCTGAAGCCATAGAGAATGCTCTGTTTACACACGGCTTCAAAGTTTCCCAAAAATATCCGGCGAGGACAATGAGAAATTTCAAGAACTCAGTGATCTTTCTTGGAGCTCAGTTGGCCAATAGCGACAGTCTCACTTACCTGCACCTCAGTTACCTGGACACTGCTTAGTGGGTGTAGAGAAACCAATAGTTTCCAAACTGATCAATATCAATGCATCAAGTAAGGTGGATCTAGCCCCTCAGGTCAAGCATACAAAAGGGCTGTCTACATGTGTTCCTTTCCCTCCATTCTCCTACTCCTGTGAGTTCATAAGGAACATTGCTGTTTCCAAGATATGACCATGCTTCTTCCTACAGTGAGTCTGATGGTACTACTTCATCTCCTGCCTAAGAGGTACTGACGTGTCCCTAGAGATAGATATAGATGAAACTACAGGAATTGGTAGGAGGACCAGTATCAGCTAAAAAGACATGACGTTATTCCTGCACCCCATCATCTCCCTAACGAGCAGTCAAGGTGAGAAAATTAATATACCAATCGTTCTATCCCACCAATTCACAGGAAGCCACATCCTCTCAAGAAATGCATCGGCTTTTAGAAACGAAAACCGCTTCAGGTAACGCAAAAGAGCTTCTGACCAAAAAAAAAAAAAAATTTTGGGATATTTTACAAATGTTGTGCTTCCACATGTACATTTGGCTAAAGATTGTTAAAGCTTCTTATTAAGTGCATTGAATTCGTGGACAGTGTTGACCATGTGCAAGCAACTTCATCATCTCATAACACAGCACGGAGGCCACCCACTCTGTCACCGCCGGTAGCTAAGGCATGGCAGGCGGAGAATTTGGACCAAAACAAGTAAATCTAACCACAGTATATTCCTCATGCACAGAAGTTTGCGGTGAAGGTCTCTATGACAAATCATGTTGCAAAGATATGTCTTGTCAACATATATTCTCAAGGAACATCCAGAAAGAGTCCTAAAGGTGTATGCCATATTGGATGATCAAAGCACCGATCACTGGCAGATCTGAACTCTTTGATTTGTTCAACCTTGAAGGAGACACCTTCCCTTACACTTTGGGGTACCTGCAGTGGCGTCACAGGAGTCTCTGGAAAGAGAGCCAGTGGACTCATGGTACGCTTCACTCCGACACAAGGTAGCGTACCCTTACCAACATTGTTGAATGCACCGTACAGTCTAATAGAGAGGAATTTACTATGCACGAGGTCGGCTATTAATTCATACTCATCTAAGTCTATTAGTCACTGAAAACCTGCTCTTGACAGAACGCAAACATATATTTCTGCTCTGCAGAGAGAGACATTCTCGGGTACACAAGGTACGCCAGCAAATCAATGGACATCATGATGCTCCGTTTGCTCAACGCCCTTGATCTAGGCTGGGTTGATCATAGGAAACTTTGCTTAGACCAGTTAGAATGCCCACTAAGATGTTTCCTCATGATAAAACTATCGATGTTTTAACCAAATGGTCGGTCAGCACCCAGTTTTCATACCATGTCTCATACCGATTACAGAGGGGTAAGAAAGGAGCTCACTGGGTTTAGTGACGTACGACATGAATCGCTAGAGAGATGAATCATATTAACTTCTATGTCCTCGTCGGTAGATGCTCAGTCTTGGATCAGCAGTCTTTAGTCTAACAAGTGAGAAGACAAACTAGTAGCACATGCCCACTAGAAGATAAGGAATTTCTTAAGATTATGGAAAGGGTTTGCCCAAGATGACTCAAAACTGCTAGTAAGCTCCATTACCCTTTCGCACTACAAAGAACACAAACTACCAACAATCTACAGGCAAGCAGTTGCTAGAATATCTTCTTTAAACACACTTTAAAGAGAGGGAAACAGAAATGGAGGAGACATTATGTGGACTTTATGCAGATCATAATTTGGACAGGGACCATGCAGAACCTGCAACAACACTAGAGGAAGGAGAGTGTATGCTGGTAGCCTACCATCTTTATGGCTATGTTATCTACCTCGTCAACCTAAAACGCAAGTAGTTGTAGAGTTGTGTTGATTCCTGGTCGATGACTGCATGAGTGCATTTCTACATCAACAACCTGCTCCTCACTGGGAGCTACACACCCTCCAATGTCTAACTACAGTCTCCTAGTAGTGCTAACTCGCGTTGTCTGTCACAAGAACCAGATTTGCAGCTAGTAGATGAGACTGACATAGCAGTAATTGTTTCACTGGCTTGATCGTGAGGGAAGGGGACCACAGGAACTACCTTAGATTAGTTATGGCACTAAGGCTCAATAACAATCAACTAGAAGTCATAGTGTATGCCTGCGATGAGGTCATGTATTTGGCATAACGTCCCCTCTCTGCTATGTAGCTATCTATGGACTGAGAAGAAAGCCGCCCAAGCAGGAGAGAAGGAGTTTGGATCCGTTGCTCAGCGGTCAGTTTGTTGAGAAGACTTTTGTGTGGATGATGGACTTAAATCCTTCCCTACCAGCAAAGAAGCAATTGATATCATCACCAGAACACAGGAAATGCTGTCTAGTGCAAACCTCAGACTTCACAGAATCATCTCTAACACGACCAGAGGTAATGGATGCATTTCCCTTGGTTGATAATAGCTACCAATTGAAAGACTCTTTTTCTTGGCTCTGATTCCTCCCATTCAGTGCAGCCTAGGTTTACTGTGGGGGGAAGTCAAACAAGAATTGTTTACATTTCTAAGTGCCACCTGTGAACAAACACTTTCACAATGCAGGGGATCTTGTCTGTTGTGAACAGTGGTCCTATGACCCTCTTGGATTCATAGCTCCATCACCAATTCATGGTAAGATGCCTTACTGAGACAGTAAACTACAGAGACTTGTAGGACTGGGACACACAGGCTAAACTACTGAGAAAAAACACACAGGTGGGAAGCATGGAAGAAGTTCTTTGAAAGTGTTGGAAGCAACTTCAGGTCCCACATTGTTTCGGTTACCCGTTTTCCTTTACAGCTGCTGTAAGGAAAGGAATGTTAATGTCTTCTCGGATGCAATCCATGGTGCAGTAGGCAGTATGGCCTACGCCTGAGGGTGTCTGTAGTGGGGAGTAGTAGGGAGGTCAGCAAGCCACCTGTGGATTCCTCCTATGGAAAAGCCAAGCTAACTCTAAAACCTGCGCTTTCTGTCCCAAGACTCGAAAACTAGACACAGCTGTCCCAGCAGTAGAAAATTGCTGAAGATATAAACATCTCTATGACCTCAAATCCAGCTGTGACTGGAAGAGAACAAGATGTGCTCCTGCTTCATGGGCTATGAGTCACGCATGATCTCCTCACAAAGGGTTTCGTCTTGTTTCAGGACTCGCACTACCTTACTGAAGCCAGTTACGATTGTGGTGGACATGAGGTCTGACAAGGAATTTGAGAACCGACAGGTTCTGACAATCTGTACCTAAGTGATTCCTAAACTAAGGATCAAGACCAAAGACAAGGAATGTAATTTGGACTGTGCAAGTTCTCCATTCTAAACTTCTTCGTGCTTCTGATGGAGAGAACCATCCTTTCAATGGTTAGTGAATTTAAATGTAACTAAGTGTAAAGATTGCATCTGGGAGGTTGCATTTAGTAGTGATGAGTAAACATGTAATAAAGGGTCAGTGTTAATGAATTGGCCTACGGTTGTGTCTTAATCACCGCAAAGTGTCTGATCCAAGCGTGACGATGGTAAGACTCGACAAAATTGGAGGTTAGGTGACTAAAGGAGGTTTAACAAGTATTTTCTTACCGTCCAATCACTGAACTGGTTCTTCTCTTGCCAAGGAAGCTGACACCTGAAGAAAGACGTGTTGTACCTATCAGGAACTGCCAGCTGTTTTACATTCCTATAACATGTATACCACTGGATTTACAATGGGTTGGTGGTGGAAGTGTTGGCATGTTGCGGCTTCCCACAATCGAAGATGGGTTTGTCTTGGATCTGGTTTACCATTGGGATTACTTTCATCGGAATGTACTGTTATAGCATATTATCTAGACTTTAATGTTGATATATGTACATGTTTTTCTCTTTCTTTCAGGGTTCAGAGATCATTGGTATCTGTATTTAAGTGAATCTATAGATTTCAGACGGGGAGTGGTCATGTCCCTTGATTCATGGTTCATGATTCAGCATTGTGAGAATTTCTTATTACTGCTTTGTATTATTACTAAGTTTGTCCCTCTCGTCTTTCTGTAGTGGTGCTCTGAGACTTTCGAGCTCCTATACTGCCTTTTTGCATTGTCAGATCTTGTCTGTCTATAATGAAGACTTGTATCCTCATCATCTGCATAAGCTCTGTAAAGTTCATCATTCTTTTCACCTACTACTTTGGTGTGTAACTACAAGATTAGCCTGGCTAATAACTCTTGTTTGGTTCTTACATAACATGCGGAGCAGTCGTAGTTTGACACTGTCATGAACAAGAATTGCTGAAGTAAGTTTACAGTTTAATACAAACTTCCATTACTACATGGGCCTGATGAACTTCACACTTGCTGTCAGCGTATTGGAGTCAGAATAAGCAGTATTATTTAGATACTACGTAGATTGTGTTTTTGGGTATCTTATGTTCTTTTTAGGAATCTTTTTGACGATCGATGGCAGTTTTGTTTGTTACGACTACATTGGTAGTTGATAGTACTATTTGGAAATGTAAATCCGTTTTAATTGGGAACAATGGGGCAGATTTGATTCACTTGCAAACTACAGGCTGGAAAGACGGAATGCAGCCAGATCGTTCTCTGTTCAGGTCACGCATGCTACTGGGGAGTGTTCCTGAGCTAAGTTTGGCTTCAGGGCACACCCACTGAGTGATGACAAAACGTTCACTGAGGCCATGTGATCAATGAATGTCGCATGATTTGCAGGAGGTAGAGGGGAAGGAAGATCAGAGCTTTTCGCCTTGTTTTGTACAATGGGACAGGTAAAAAAAAAAAATAACTTTAGCTATGAATTACAAAGTTTAATGTAATACAGTTGTGAGTCCTACAACAAATAAAAAGATAGCCCTGGAGAATTACTTTAAGTTAGACTAAATAGTCTTACAATGTGCCACATTTATCATAGTGTTGTAAATCTGTCACAGGTTAATACTGTCTAGTTTAATTTTGTACCACTTTTAGGTTGGCTTACTTTCATGCCACTATCTATGGCAAAATACTGGCACATTTTGCATGTGAAGTGATACCCTTTTGTTGAGCCCACACCCTTTTTTATGGACAAGGTGCAGGTTCTGGAAACTGTCTAAAATACATTATAAATGTGGTGTAAAGCATGTGCAACATTTATTGGGCCAGATTTCTGGTGCAACTGCCTTGATAAATGTGCCCCAGTGTAGCAGAATAGGGGAGTAACTAGAATTTATCGGGGCCCATAGCAAAATAAGGTGGGTCCCGCCACCTAATGATAGGAAACTGAAACAGTGGCTACTGTTAGGCCATGTCCACAAGGCTTATTTGGACGTAGTATTGGACGAGGTTTTGGGAAGCGTTTTTCCAGACTTCCAAAACACTCGATGAAACATGCTTTTCTTCAGAAGAGATTTTAGAGACGCGTTTCTCGATGAGGTTTTCACCATAAAATTAATAGCAGGACAAAACTTAGGGCGCCCATAACCATCGTCGAAAAACGCTTTCAGAATTGTCATGACTACAAGACCAAGTTTTAATAGGAATCTATTAATGAATTGGGGGCTTTGGACGAGGTTTTGGGCGAGGTAAAACGCTTCACGATTAAACCTCGTCCCTAAACAATGTCTAAAAAAGTTTGTGTGACAAGATCCTAAATGTATTGTATAATGCACCAATATATTAAGGTGAGTTGACCCTTGGAACCTCTTGGCCCCATAGTGGCTGCTGTGGCTATAGTTACGCCCGTGTAGCAGTATTACTTGAGCACTGTTATTTTTATGTGGTATTTAAATAGAATATAAGTAATGTGCAGCTGCTATATAGGGGTCGATGTGGTTAATAAAAAGTTACTTCTATGCTGTCTAGCAACAAAAAAAGCAAAAAAGTTTCTGAGCAAGAAGATCCCATACATTAATCACAAACCCCAGGACAGGGATTAAAATCATCAACCACAGCCAAAGAGCTAAATTATTACAGAGATGACATGGGTAATTTTGCAAAATAATGAGAAACTGTAAATGAATAATGTACAACTGGAATATGAGCTCCTCACATTGAAGGAGCAGATTATTGGTGCTTAAATGCAGTACAGGACATTCATGCTTTATATTGCTTTGCCTGATGTTATTGATGAGCAGGATTCCTATACCCTGTTCATAAGAGGCTAATGGTTGTGATGTACATGATCATTCTATTATTCTATACTTCCAACTTTGCTTTTACATGATTTACTACGGTACATTCACAATTGGCATATAGAATGGGATAAGCTCCTTGTGTATATATACTGCATCTACCTATACAGCTCAAATCACCTGACAGTGGCCAAGAAGTGTCCTGTCAAGAAAGTACATGTTGAGTTCATCTTTTATTGCGGTATGGAATAGTGCCTACAATAGGTATACAGTAAAAAATTGGATATCATGTTGTGCAAGGTGGTAACCCCTATGGACTGATAGCAGTTTTCTCAACGACATGGTGGCAACCTAGATGGAGCAGCAGTAATTTAACACTCGCAGTACATGGCTTGCAGTCTTGGTAAAACTTTACTCAGATGTTGCACTTGAAACTTGGTGATTACAGGAAAAATATACAGGGGCGTCATTAGGGAAGGCTCTGCTGATATGGTGCAAGATAGGAACTAATAATGGGTGGAGGGCTTAGATGCCTTGGATGTATGAGGCCCTGAATTTACAGATGGCAGGCTTGAACATATAGTTTGCAATGCTTGATGGTTCTGCTTTGGAGGCACAATCATTATACAGTATAACAGAGCCAGTTCTAACAAACTATTCCAGTCTCTGTCCCCTGAGCAAGGGCATGGTGGTACACAGTCCTTAGATGTGAAATATGGGCCAGTGGTACAATGTGGCAGTCTGGTTGTAGGTCCATGCACCAGATCCAGGCTTGGACTGGCCCACAGGGGGGAAAGGGGAAAAACCCCCGGGGCCCCCCCCGAACATGGGGTGACCAAAAGTTGTATTTTCCTCTCCCTTTAATTTCAGGGAAAGGGAAAAAAAAAAACATAGAAAAAAGAGGCAAAAAGCAAAAGAGAGTAAAAGGAGGCATTACGTCCTTTACAGTAGCTGTAGGGTGGCCCCTAAAAAAAATCCACCGGTGGGCCCATAAAAACTCAATTAGTGGGCCCCTAAAATAAACTCCACCGGTGCACCATAGGCACTCCAGTCCGACACTGACCAGATCTAATCCAAAGTCTCTTGGTTAAAACAGGAGCTGTGTTTCAATGTTTTTTTGTTTTTTTTTAATCAAAAATCTTCTATATTTAAAATTCAAAGCTCATCATGTGGCAAAAACTCATGGTTTGTAAGTATGGGGACTTGTTTTGGGGCTCCATACCTGACAATCTAAGAGCAGCCATAACACAAAAAGGCAGAATTTCCTGCCACCATGTTGCCAAACAAAAATTGCTGCAAGACAGTTCAATAATATAATACAAGTGCAACATGTTATAATTCAGATTAGAATCTCAGGATGGCATCAACTGCAGTGAGTGTTGTCACCTGTCAAATATACTACCAGTCCAAGAAGGGACTGCCTGGGGACGTGAGTATCCACAAGACCGCAGGTATGAAACAATAACCTCTCCACCGCTCTCCACTAGGGTTTAAATTTATACACCCCCTTCATTGACTTCACTAAGGGGGGATCCCTTAATTAAAAACCTTTATCTCTTAGACCAAACAAATAACTTACATTTTAAGGATTTGTCTCATTTAAGGTTTCAGCCTACCCTCAGGTTTGGGAGCAGAGGATTTTTGAATTCAGGGGCGTTGGGGCTGCCTCTTCTCCTTCCCTTCCCCCTCCCCTCAGCACACAGAAGCTCTCCTCCCCCGGACTGCGTAACTTCTAACAGAGGTGGGGGGCGAGGGGGTTTGTGCCAGGAGTTAACCCTGTGTGTGCCTCCTAGATTGTGTACTGCGGTCAGCTGCCGGTGTGGCCGAGCCCTTGTGCTCCTCTCCACGAGTCAGGAGACAGCAGGGAGGGGGGCTGATCTATGAGTGGCTATGGAGCCGGGTCTGTGAAGTGTGTATGCTAATGCAGAAGGGGGATGTAAAGGTTCCTATACCCCCCGCTTAGCATACAAAACTCCGGACATCTCAAACAAACAAAAAAACACAAACACTGTCCCCCCTTTAAACAGAAAGGGCGTGTGAATGTGGTTTTCTATAATTTACCATGTGTCACTAATACAGCAGAGCAGGGAGGGATAGGAACCGTTCACATGCCCCCCTTCACTGCTCTTGACTAAAAGGAATTCTTATATCAACTCCTTCACTACCCTTGACCATCGGAGAGGTTTACATTAACCCCTTTACTGACCTAGACTGATAAGAATACTTGCATTAAGACCTTCACTGCCTTAGACCACCAGGTATGCAGTATTAACCTTTTCACTGTTCTCCACTAGGAATCCATAATAACCCCTCACTGCCTTAGTTAAGGATTCTTACATCTCTTTTGAACTTCATTTGGGCTATTTCACTGCAGAATGCTATGTGCTCTATTTTCAAAAATGTGATCTACTGCATGTCCGGTACATAAAGCATATATTCCTGTAAAATAGATTAAATTGTCATGAGCAGGTAGTGGATCCTTTGTGTCAGTCGCAAGTTTGGCATAAGTCCATGCTGAGGAGTGGAGTCTAAGGAGCCACTGGTCTTCACCCTCAACCCCTGCAAGTGGGCTTGGACTCTGCTTTGCTGCAGATCGCTAAAACCAGCATGGTGATGGCTGCAGTGCAAACGAGGTAAAGAAGGAACAGGAAGAATTACAGGGCAGCCGGAGTTCAGGCATAAACAGGTCAAGAATAGCTTAGGGTTAATACCAGGAAACACAGACAGAATGGCTTATGAAATGCACCTGAAGACACCACTGGCAGCATGCTAGGGAGAGGTGCTGCTTTAATGATCTGCTGGTGGCAGGGGATAGGTTTAGGGAAATTGGGTAGTGCATGCATGCGCCTTAGGGTGCTTTGACATGGTGCGATTTTTTGTGCATTTTTTTACGCGTTTTTCGGATGCGTTTTTTTGTGTAGAAATGTATAGCAATTAATGCTATACATCTCTGCACAAAAAATGCATAAAAAACGCATCAAAAAACATGTCAAAAACGCACCGTGTGAAAGCACCCTTAAACTGCAGAGAGGAAGCGCATGTATCCCCTAGAGGAGAGATGTCAAGGGACCGAGCGGGGAAGATGCCCGGCATCTGAGCCACGGTGCGACCCATAGCACAAACATAGTACAACAGAGAATATATCTGTTCTTTCTTTCCACTCTTTTCTTATTTAAATTCTTGAAATCTGTCACAAGCACTGAATATTACCCAGACCACCATAAAAAAAACTCCCACACCTCGTGACCATACCTCAAATACTCCCTTTGTAATGATGGCTGATGTTTTTTAGGTAGAAGTGCTAATAGAAGGCACTGGAAACCAATCTCATTAGTAGATATCTTTAAGAAGGCCAAAATAAAGTCATCGTGGGGTTCTGCACAGTTTATTAACCCTCATTCCACCTTTCTTATGTGCCTTTACATTGGAATACATTACACCCTACATATGGTGGTATACAGCAAGAGAACCTCCAAAAATGTATCTCCAATGTAGGGCCCTGGTGTCAATCAACATCACAAATGCTAAAAAATATGGTTTCCATCAATTAAAGCTCTACTAGAAGATGCATGGGCAACAAGCAAGACATTCTCCAAAAATAGTTTTATTAGTGCAAAAATACAGGTTATTGCTGTTCTTCCAAGAGACAGAGGAAGCTCTGCAACATCCATTTAACAAAGTAGACAAAACTTAAGAAAACTGATAAAATTGCAAAGTGACTTTTTTAAAAGTAATCTAATAAAAATTCTATTTAGGATTGGCCTAACCCAACAGAATACCTAGTTACAAATAATGACAATGTGCCCCATCAGACTGATGAAAAGTATAATTACATTACAAGTCTTTAGTGTCTGATAGCAATTATTATACCGGCCTTAAAATTATTAAAAAACAAGAAGAAAATCTGTCAAAGAAGCAATTTTGTTTGTAAATGTATAAAATGTTGCTTGTCCCTAACGACTGCATTGTAATAACTGATGGGAGCAAAGTGTTATTGTTATTCAAAAAGTGAAATGTCTTCAGTTTTTACCTATCAATTATACAGCATTGCTTAATTATTATGTCTTATACATAAACGGACTTGTGGCAAATGTGGGATCTTATTGACAGTGCCACATTTAGGGTTAATCCACATTTTGTCACAATCCTGCATTTTGCATTGCATTATACTAAATTATTATATACATGTAATATAAAGATATATTATGGTACTATACTAGTATCCTATGTAATATTACACATGCAGATTTTGCTGCAAATTTCCTGACCTAGCCCCATTTTTGAAATCTGACATGTCACCTTATGTGGGAATAACTTTTTGATACTTTTACCTATCCATGTGATTTTGAGACTGTTTTCTCATGACACATTGTGCTTTAAGTTAGTAAAAATTTTGGCCCCCACAATCCTTGTTTATTTGTGATAAAATATCAAAATATCGTGAAAATTTAGAAAAATTTGCCATTTTCAAACAGACAAAAATGTCTGCATCCAAGACAGTTATTCAACACAAAATAGTTTATAACTAGCATCTACCATATGTCAGCTACAGGTTTTGCATCCTTTTTAAATTCCTGTTTATTTTTTTATTAGGAGGCTTAGAAATTTTGTAGTAACTTTTCAAGAAAATTTGCAACGCTGATTTTTTATTTATTTTTGGGGGGGACCAGTCCAGTTCTGATGTGGATTTAAAGGATCTGTTTGTTAGATACTCCCATAAATGACACCACCTAAGAAACTACACCCGTTAAAGTATTCAAAACAGCATTTAGGAAGTTTATCAATTCATTAGGTGTTTCACAGAAATAAAACAAAGTGGAAGTGAAATTTCAAAATTTCACTTTCTTTTGCAGATTTTAAATTTTTATATATTATTCACTGGAACACGGTAGATGTAACTTAATATCAATTTCCCCAATTCTGACATTTTTAGAGATATCCCATATGTGTCCCTAGTGTGCTATTTGGCTTAACCTCAAGCCTCAGAATAGGAGGAGCACCTACTGAACTTTGGGGTCTCACTTGGCTAATAGAATGCAGATTTTGGTATGTGCCATGTTGCATTTGCAAAGCCCCTAAAGTACCAGAACAGGTGAAACCTTCCAGAAGTCGCCCTATTTTGGATTTAATACCCCTCATGGATCTCATTTAGGGGTGTATTGTGCATTTTGGGTGCACAGGTGTTCCATAGCTTTTTTAGCATTGACCCATAATAATGGGTGTGGTGGTGGTGGAAACGCAGTTCCGCCATTGTTTTTTGGGCTTCATTTTTACATTGTTCGTCGTGCGTTATAAATGACAGGATAACTTTACTATGCGGTTGGTAAAATTACAATGATATAAATTTTATATAGTTTTTTATATTTTATTACTTTTACATAATAGAAATACGTTTGTATAAAAAGTGCGTTTTTTTTTTATGGGTCATAATTAGTGTTGAGCGATTTTTTATCGAACAAAGTTGAAATCTGGGCAAAGTTTTTATGCGTGATCGAATTTTCCGATCATGCGATAATTAAGGTTAAAATCTGAGGCATAATCTATTAAGATCGCGCCTTTTTCGGCGATTCCTGTAATTTTGGCGGCAGCAACTCAGATTATAGAATAGAGCAGGAATGAGATGTGGGTGCTGCGACGTCATGACTGGGATGTGTATGGTGCGATTGGCTGGGAAAATCACATGACTCGTTTTACATAGACTAGAACAAGCCGTTCCTGTTTCAGCCTCAGGGTCACACAGCGTCTCATAGGGACAGGACGGGCGCGCTGCCTGGGGCCACACAGCTCAGCGAAAATTAGTCTATTTCTGCACAGAGAAACTCTGCTATTAGCTAGTGATCCTTCAATTTAGTTATATTAGAGATTTGAAGATTTTATTGTAGTTAGGCTTGAGAATTTTAAAGCAGCATCTACCGGTGTAAAGTCAGGCGGGAGGGAGGCGGGGGGGGGGGGCCCAGCGGCATGTCGAACACAGACAAGCTCTATCTATAAAGAAACATTGGATAAAGTTCACCAAGACTTAGTGTAGTATTGTAGTGGAATAATCTTTATTATTAACAGTTTGCATTGAAGTATTTTCCGGGATATTGGGCAGGGCAGTCTGAACTTATATTGGATAAACATCACTTTCTAGTAACTGCAGGTATCTTTGTTAGTGCAAACTCCACTTTTATTATCAGTTATACATTTCAGATAGGTGTTCAATTTTACCATAACACATGTGATCTGTTTATATTTCAACCTTGCACTTAAATTTTCAATCACAGCATCTTGTAGTCAGCACTCAGCCAGGTTGTTTGTTGCCAAAATACCGTGTTATGTACGAAAAAACATCACAGTACGTGTTTTCCTTGACTTTTGCGCAACACAGTACTGTAAATTGACGCAGCATCTACGTAAATCATAAAAACAGCAATTCTTATATTCACCACAGGTGAATTGAAAGTGTGCAAAAAAATATCGATGTATTATACGAAAAAAATAACAGATACGTTGTTTTTGACTTTTGAGCACCCAGTTAATGTCATAGACGCTAGCATCTCCGTAAAGCTTTTAAAACAGACTAATTTTTATTCACCACAGGTTCGAATTGAAAGGTGCAAAACAAATACCGTTTATTATATCAAAACATTAACAGTTACGGTGTTTTTTGACTTTTGCGCAACCAGTAACGGTAATTTGAGGCAGCATCTACGTAAATCTTAAAACGCAATTCTATATTCACCACAGGTGAATTGAAAGGTGCAAAATAGAATACGTGTATTCTACGAATACATAACAGATACGTGTTTTTTTGACTTTTGCGCACCCCAGTACTGTTCATTGACGCAGCATCTACGTAAATCTTAAAACCAGCATTCTATATTCACCACAGGTGAATTGAAGGTGCAAAAAATACCGTTTATTATATCAAAACATAACAGTTACGTGTTTTTTTGACTTTTGCGCACCCAGTAACTGTTCATTGACGCAGCATCTGTAAATCTTAATACAAGCAATTCTATATTCACCTCAGGTGAAAATTGAAAGGTGCAAAAAATACAGTTTATTATATAAAAACCATAAAACAGTTACGTGTTTTTTGACTTTTGGCGCACCCAGTACTGTTCATTGACGCAAGCATCTACGTAAAATCTTAAAAACAGCAATTCTATATTCACCACAGGTGAATGAAAGGTTGCAAAAATACAGTCTATTTATACGAAAAATAACAGATACCTGTTTTTTGACTTTTGTGCACCCAGTACTGTTCATTGACGCAGCATCTGTAAATCTTAAAACAGCAATTCTATATCACCACAGGTGAATTGAAAGGTGCAAAAAATACAGTTTATGTATATCCAAAAACATAACAGTTACGTGTTTTTTGACTTTTTGCGAACCCAGTACTGTTCATTGAAGCAGCATCTACGTAATCTTAAAAACAGCATTTTCTATATCCACCACAGTTTAATTGAACGGTGCAAAAAAATACAGTTTATTATACGAAAACCATAACGATACCTGTTTTTTGGTCTTGTTGCGCAACCAGAATGTTCATTGGACCGCAGCTTCTACGTAAATCTTAAAAACAGGCAATTCTATATTCACCACAGGGTGAAATTGAAAGGTGCAAAAAATACCGTTTTAATTATATCAAAACATAACAGTTACATGGTTTTTTGACATTTTGCGGCACCCAGCACTGTTCATTGGGACGCAGCATCTACGTAAATCTTAAAACAGCAATTCTATATATTCACATCAGGTGAATTGAAAGGTGAAAAAAATACAGATTTATTATACGATAAACATAACAGATACCTGTTTTTTGACTTTTGAGCACCCGTACTGTTCATTTGACGCAGTTCCTACGTAAATCTTAAAACAGCAAATTCTTAATTTCACCCACAGGTGATTGAATAAGGTGCAAAAAAATTACAGTTTATTATATCAAAACATAACAGGGTTACGTGTTTTTTGAACTTTTGCGCATACCAGTACTGTTCATTGACGCGAAGCATCTACGTAAAAATCTTAAAACAGCCAATTCTATATTCACCACAGGTGAAATGAAAGGTGCAAAAAAATACTGTTTATTATTAAATACATAAACCAGTTACGGTGTTTTTTGACTTTTGGCACCTAGTACTGTTCATTGACGCAGCAATCTACGTAAATCTTAAAAACAGCAAATTCTATATTCACCACAGGTGAATTGAAAGGTTGCAAAAAATACAGTTTATTTACGATAACAATAACAGATACCTGTTTTTTTGACTTTTGCGCCAACCCAGTTGTTCATTGACCGGCATCTAAGTAAATCTTTAAAACCGCTATTCTATATTCACCACAGGTGAATTGAAATGTTGCAAAAAGTAACAGGTTTATTATATCAAAACATAACAGTTACGTTTTTTATTGACTTTTGCAGCACCCAGTTACTGTTCATTGACGATGCATCTACGTAATATCTTAAATCAGCACATTATATATTCAACACAAGGGTGGAATGAAGGTGCAAAAATACAGTTTATATTCGAAAAAACATAAACAGATACCTGTTTTTTTGATTTTGCGCACCCAGTATGTTCAATTGAAGCAGGCAATCTACGTAAATCTTAAATCAGCAATTCTTAATATTTCACCACAGGTGATTGAAAGGTGCAAAAAAATACGTTTATTATATCAAAACTTAACAGTTACGTGTTTTTTGACTTTTGCGCACCAGTACTGTTCATTGAAGCGAGCATCTACGTAAATCTTTAAGAAACAAGCAATTCTATATCTCAAAACAGGTGAATTGAAAAAGGTGCAAAAAAATACAGTGTATTATACGAAACATAACAGATAAGTGTTTTTTGACTTTTTTGCGCACCACCAGATACTGTTCATTGAAGCAGCATCTACGTAATTCTTAAAACAGCAATTCTATATTCACCCCACGGTGAATTGAAGGTGCAAAAAATTCAGTTTATTATATCAAAAACAACAGTTAGTGTTTTTTTACTTTTGCGCACCCAGTACTGTTTCATGGAGCAGCATCTACGTGAAAATCTTAAAAACAGCAATATCTTTATTCACCCAGGTGAATTGAAAGGTGCGAATAAATACAGTTTAGTATATCAAACATAAAAGTTACTTGGGTTTTTGACTTTGCGCACACAGCAGTACTCTGCTTTCATTGACGCAGCATCTACGTAAATCTTAAAACAGCCAATTCTATATTCACCAAGGTGATTGAAAGGGTGCAAAAACAATTACAGTTTTATTATATCAAAACATAACAGTTTGTGTTTTTTGAACTTTTGCGCACCCAGTACGGTTCATTGACGCAGCATTACGTAATCTTAAAAACAGCAAATTTCTATATTCACCACAGGTGAATTGAAAGGTGGCAAAAAATACCATTTTATTATACCAAAACATAAACCAGATACGTTGTTTTTTGGACTTTTGCCCAGTCCAGATTTGGTATGATAGACACCTTGCAGTTAAATTGAATCCAGAATTTTGTTTTGTTTAGAGGTTATCTTGAAGAATAGCTGTGAATTGCCGTTTTTTAATAAAGGAGACTTCCAAAAACTATTCCATACCTTTCCCCCAACCAACCTCTCAAATTTTTTATATTCTGGACATGGAGCGAAATGATGGGGTAACAGCGAGCAAAGAGGGGGTAAGCACATGGGAGGTAGAGGTACGAGAGAGGTGCTCCTTCCAGTGCTGCGTCAACACGCATGCCAGCGGATCGTCAGTATGCAGGACCGTCAGGCCTGTCATCGCTGGGGTAGGGCCCTGTGAATCTAAGTAAGTAACACGAACATCGTAGCCATCTGTCCTTCTGTGGTGTAATGCAACTGCATTAGCAGTCTTTAGCCTCCTCGTCCTCCCAGTTCGACGGCCCACAAATGTCGTCATCAGCTTCATCAGCATCCTGTCCAACATGTTGACAGCAGCCCAATGTCAACTCGTGTACCCCACCACTGTGGATAATCCATTGTCTGAAGGGACCTCTTTGATGACAAAATGCCGGTTGGGGTCCAGGAAGGCATGTTAAGGATCAAGAGGATGATTTAGTCTGCTCTGTCGCCCAGTTACTGTCGCCACCAGAGGAGGTGAAGGAAAAGCCGGTCAATCGGCAAAAATCCGGGCGGTCGGGACAACGACTTGCAGTTGCCCCTTGTCTTGTAAGCCCTCAGTCTTCTGGATGCAGAAGTAGGACGACCAAGTCACCTGTGTTTATGGATGGATGTTGATGATGACGACATTGCGGATCCATCCTGGGTCTTTTCCGCAGAATCTGGGCTTCGCGAGCGCTCATCAGATGGACGAGGAGGAAGACGATGGGGGTAGTGTCCAATACGGGTTCCCGCCACTAAAACGGGTGTGGGCTGGTCGCAGAAGTCCGCTGATATGATTCGCCAACCACGGTCAGCGCAAACCCCGCTCCTCGCTTATCGCGTCAAAAGGTCCAGGAACTCTCAAGCCTGGGCTTCTTTGTGGAAAGCATCTGATTCACCAGCGATTGTCATATGCCCGCCTTTGCCGTAAACGCTTAAGTAGAGGCAAGAAACTAAAGTGGTTAAACCACCAACCAACATGTCTAGGTCACATGCAGCGAATAGCATGAGTTGAAATGGAGGGTAAATCACTTGGCAAAAAAGGCCAGACCGACGACGGAGCATCCTACCACTGTCACACCTCTGTCTCCGCCTCCTCCTCATCCGCCACCACCCAAGCGTTCCTCCGTGGCCATGTCTTCAGAGTCATGATCAGGGATCAGCCTCCGATTCAGCCTCCACCGTTCGCGCCGGAGTACCACCTGCACCACCAGAGACCCATCCTACCCCTTTCCTTTCAGCCAGTTTGACGACCTTGTCACGCGTACAGCGGCCAGTCTAGCAGCCAGCCTTCTGTCTTTCAGGTTTGGGAAAGAGAAGAAACACTTTAACCAAAAAACCATCCAAAGCAAAAGCCTGAATGTCGGCATTGCAGGCTTTAGGCCTTGGAAATGTTGACTTTCCGGTTGTGGACACAGATGGGTTGTTCCGCCACGTCTTGGCCATCGCCTGCCCAATACCAGATGCCGGAGCAGGCATTTCTTTTGGAGAAAAGCCGTCCCTGCCCTGGCCAGCCACGTGTCATCTAAAATTTCAATCGCGTTGTATGCATCGGTGTGCGGAAAAGTCCATATTACCAACGACACAATGACTAATAAGCACGGCCAGGCCGCCTATATCTTCAGTGACAGCTCACTGGGTGAGCTGGGTGGATGTCTCTGGGGGGTGACGGTGGCTCTCAGGCCGGGCGCACGGCTCTTCAAAACTGCAGGGATGTGCAGGGCTTTTCCCCCAAGGTGGGGGCATCACGTGCCAGAGACACCAGGGCCGTGTTGAAATTAAATCTGCCTTGGAGACCGTCCACACCACAGGTCAGGAGCTTGTGGAGGCTCTAAGCAACGAGGAACCGAGCGCTAGGCTGGGTGACCAAGAACCTTGTGCCAGGCAAGGTGGTGTGCGATACGCACAGTACGAAAACCAAAAAAAAAAGGAAAAATTCAACAAACAAAAAAATAATCAAAAAAAAACAAAAAAAACAACACTACCGCAATTTAATGGGCAGAAATCTGCTGGCCGCCATTAAGATGTAGGCTTGGAGCACATCCCTTGCCTGGCTATGTCATGAACCCTTGTCGTTCCAGAAATTTCTAAAGAGCTACCCGGGTCTGGACTGCCTGCTGAAGAAGGGCCACGAGGTCTGAGTTCGCACTTCCGCCGTTCGACCCTGCTTCATCCCGCCTGGCTGCGTTTGCAGGGGTCTGGGCTCGCGCCCCCCGTCACCCAGTTCATTGTGACGTGGCATACACGCTGGAATTCACCCTCCACATGTCCATCGAGTGGCAGCAGGCAATGCATACGCAGTACGAAGAAGACCACATGGCCTGACAGCACAGCGGTACGGACCTCGGGGTGTTGAACCACCGAGAGTGGAGGGGCAGGTGATAAGAGCTCTGCACCATCCTTGCCAGTTTTGAAGAGAAGCCACCAAAATGGTCATGCGGACAATGCCCTTTGTCAGCATGAGAATTGTGGTGATCTTAGTTTGAAACAGATAGTTGGACACTCTGAAACAAAAGGTCCCGAGCGACGGAGGATGGAGACGGACCAAAAGATGGCGGACACGGAGCTTTCTTCTCCCGCAAATCCACAAGGGCCGGACAGTTTCACCAAAAAAAAAATTTCATCGGTCTTCATTAGGCAGTGGTTCGGGGTCCAGAGTAGTGCAAGGTGGCGCATCAGCTCTAAAGGGTGCATCATTCAGGCAAGCCGAGGGCTGTGTGAAGCTGTGCCGGACGGCAGCGGAGGAGAGGAGGAGGAGTATTCCTAGACACCAGATGTTACCACGTTCCTGCCTTGGAAAGAGGTTGGCGCGCGACTTTGAGGCGGAGAGGAGGAAGATTGAGGAAGATCAGTTTGCTAGTGCCACTCAGACCCAGAGGCTTGGGAAATCAAGGCTCCATCTCTCACATGAGTGTTGGTTGCTCCATTTCCTCCAACATGATCTCGCATTAAGGCCATCAAAATGAACAACAGTTACTGGGTGGCACATCCTGGATCCCGGTTACAAAACAAAAATCAGCACTTTCCTTCCACCACCCAAATAGAGATTAAAATGCAGGGAAATGGAGACCTTGCTGATTGATCAACTGGTGACATCTGTTGCCGTGTTCTGCTTCTACGTTCCCCAAATGTCACGGGGATGGAATAACCAACATCATACAGGTCGACGTGGACCTGCAGATAGAGTGCCAAGTAGCGTGAGCGCTGAAGCAGGCAAAGGTGGCAGAACGCCTAATGGGTGACCTCTGGCAATCTTTGTTTTACCACCTCACCCAACGCATAGCAATGCAGGGGCTCACATCCAACACACAGAGATCAGCTTTAAAGATCAGGTGCACGACTATCTTGCGTTTCTCAACACGATGTTTTTGCATGTGTTCCGGACCCAATTGACTTCTGTGTATCCAAATTGGACGAATGGCCCGAGGTGGCTCGTCACGCCTTAGAGGTGTTGTCCTGCCCAGCAGCCCGCGTTATATCTGAGCGGACCTTCTGCACAGGCTGGAGGAGTCATTACAGGACAAACGCATCCGGCTTTCCACAGATAATGTTGGAATCGTTTGACTTTCATCAAGATGAATGAGTCATTGATCTCAGATGATGTTTTGTCCCCTATGGCGTAGTTCACCGATTATATGGCATTCTCCTTCACATTCCTTTTCAAACTGATTTGGTCTTCTTGAAAACTTTTTTTTTAAAATGATCATTTCTACTGCAATTTTTATTCTCTTTTCCCAAACAGTTCATTTTGTGGCTTTTGCTGGTGGAGGAGACTGTAAAAGACAGCAAGGTTTCATGACAACACCGATATGCCATTTACTCACTTTATCTTAAGAAGTTTTTCGCATTGTCAATGGTTTTGAGGTATTGTTGCTTGTGAGGATACAGCCAATAATCATGGTCCTTTGGAACGAATGTCGACTTCTAAGTGGCATTTCTCCCTCACAATTTTAATAGTGGCTGAAGAAGTCATATTTATATTTTTTTTCGGGGTCATGTTGATGTCGAGATACAGCTTTAATATGGTCCTTTGGAATTAGGAATGTGGCGTATAAGTGGGCATTTCTCCTTCACATTTTTTTACAGTGGCTGGAAGAAGTTCATTTTTTATATTTTTTTGGGTCATGCTGCTTGAAATTGCAGCAATACTACAGTTCCTCTTATAAAAAAAATGTTGTTTTCTAACAGACATTTGTTATTCACAATTGGACCAAAGTGCTCAAGGGTCATGCTTTGTATTTTTTGGGGGCATTTTGCTTTGTGACATGCAGCTATAACTACAGGCTCCTATTCTAAAAAATGTTGTTCTAACAGAAATTTGTTCTTCACAATTGACCAAAAGTGGTCAAAGGGTTCATGCTTTTGAATTTTTGGGGGCATTTCGCTGTGAATGCAGCTATACTACAGGTTCTATTCTAAAATATGTTGTTTTCCTAAACTGACATTTGTCTGGCACATTGTCAAGAGTGGCTCAAGGGTGAATGGTGCTGTCAGAAAACAGGAATAGGTAGGGACACTCGTTAATGGACACTATTGGCAAAATGTCTTGTTTTTTGCAAGAATCTTTAAATAGCTATCAAATCCCTGTATTGAGACAACCCATTTAAATACATGAAAAACAAGAGAAACAAAGGACATGGTGGGATTCCATCCTATTTTTAAAAATGTGTTTTCTAGAATTAAAGTACTAAAAAACTTGCATGTACAAAATAGCTTTAAAAAAAATTCCTCTGAATTGTACAAGGAGTACAGGAAAAACTTGGACCAGATTTCCAACCCACCACCCCCCACCCCCCCCACTTAGGTTATTCAGAGAACATGGAGTATGTGCACACGACAGAGACAAAGTACACGGAGACCATTTCCTTCAGCCGTTGAGTAAATGAGAAAAAGAATGCCAAGATAAAGGGGACCCTGGGTGTAACAGGAGCGTTAACCACCAGTATTTCCAAGTGAAGCTTCAATTGGTCCACACTCATACGGAGGGGCAAGCGCTACCCAGGCTATTTACTGTGTACAGGAAGGCTGGAGTTCTCTCACACTTCCGCTTCGCACTCTGCTTCAGCACGACAGTTTTCGTTGCTGGTCATAGGATTTTAACCTGCGTGTTAATAGATGACGGACGCCAGCACTGGCTTTCACCGCACCCACTGTAACTCCGGCCTGGCGTCATGCTGTGGCCCAAGGGACTGTATAGTCAATGTCCAGTGAAAACTAAAATGGTGGTTGAAAGACTCTTTTTTCCGGCACTTTTTAAATGTGGGGTGTCATGCAGGTTTGGCGGCTCAATGCTGTGGCCACAGGTCAGGTATAGTCAATGTCCAGTGAAACTAAAATGAGGTGGTTGAAAGCTCCTTTTTCGGCACTTTTTAAATGTGGGGGTCTGAGGGCTTTGGGGCTCCTGCTGTGGCCCAGGACAGGTATAGTCATTGTCAGTGAAAACAACAATGCGGGGTTTGAAAGACTCCTTTTCGGCACTTTTTAATGTGGGGGTCAAGCAGGTTTGGGGCTCATGTGTGGCCAGACAGGTGTATAGTCAATGTCCAGTTGAAACTAAAATGGTGGTTGAACAAGAATCCTTTTTACGGCACTTTTTAAATGTGGGGTCATGCAGGTTTGGGGCTCAAGCTGTGGCCAGGACAGGTATAGTCAATGTCAGTGAAACTAAAAATGGTGGTTGAAAGACTCTTTTTCCAGCACTTTTAAATCGTGGGGGTTCATTGCAGGTTTGGGGATCATGCTGTGGACCCAGGACAGGTTATTGTCATATGTCCAGTGAAACTATAAATGGTGTTGAAAGACTTCCTTTTTTTCCGGCACTTTTTAAATGTGGGGGTCATAGCAGGTTTGGGGCTCATAGCTGTGGCCCAGGGTCTGTATAGTCAATGTCCAGTTCAACTAAAAATGGTGGTTGAAGGACACCTTTTTCCGGCACTTTTTAAATGTGGGGGGTCATGCAGGTTTGGGGCTCATGCTTGTGGCCCAGGGACAGGTATAGTTCAATGGTCACAGTTCAACTAAAAATGGTGGTTGAAAGACTCCTTTTTTCCGGCACTTTTTTAAAATGTGGGGGTCTTGCAGGTTTGGGTCTGGCTGTGCCTAGGACAGGTATAGTCATGTCCAGTTCAACTAAAATGGTGGTTGAAAGACTCCTGTTTCGGCACTTTTTAAATGTTGATCGGGGTCATGCAGGTTTGGGGGCTCATGCTGCGTTTCCAGGACAGGGGATATTCAATGTCAGTTCAAGTAAGATGATGGTTCAATCATACTGCCTTCTGGCACTTTTTTAATTTGTGGGTGATGCAGGTTTAAGGGTCAGCGCTGTGGTCAGGACAGGGATAGTAATGGTCTGTGGGAACTTTTTTTCTGTGACTTTATTAAACTAAGTGTGTTGTCCTAAGATGTAGGGACAGTTATCCATTTGGATGTTGTGGATGTTAATTTCTGCTTCTCCAGCCTTGTTTGGTTGTAATAATGATGGTGTTGTTGCTCTCCCATTGACTTTAGGTAATAGCTCATAATCGATGCGCACTATCGAAAACCTTATCGATAGCGGGCCCCGCCGGACTATCGACTATCGATCGATCTCGATAGACCAACGCATTCGCTTCAATCACAACTAGTCATAATCCAGCAGCCATAAGTTTTTTTTATTTTTCTGTATATGGAGCTGATTAAGGGCTTGTTTTTTGTGGGATGAGTTGAGGTTTGGAACACTTGAATTTACTCTTACTTTTGCTCACATAGTGTGTGTTTGTGTTGATGTAATTTTTCTCAGCACTCAACATTTTGACGTGACAAAAAAAGTAAAACAAATAGAACGATGCTGTGAGGGTGCATTCACACTGCAAAGACAAAATACCATCCGGGTTATTCAACCGTTTTTTTTGTTGTTTTTTTGCACATAAGGGGACGGCTTTTGTCCGTGGTTTGCGGATTCAGCCATTCCCCCTTTACATTGAACTGTTCATGTTCTGCGCGAAAAAAGGGGCAAAAGGGAATGAACAGTTCTAGTTTTTCGTTATGTCGTTGGTGAAAAAAATGTCCGGCACAAAATGTGTGAACTACTGCACAGATTTTCTAATTGTCTGTATGTAAAAGGTTGACAGTCGGTTTACAAATGGTTTTCCAAACCGAAAGCCGTCTGTAAATCCAACTGAAAACCTTGCTGTGTGGGTATGTTCACACAGTGTATTGCGGCGTGTACTTCTAAAACACAATTGCCGGCTCCCATTGATTTTCACTCTCCCCGGTGTATAAACACCAGGAAGAAGTGACATGTCGGTTGTTTTCCCCACCGCGTATTATAAGCTGAGGAAAATATCGGCTATTCATAGCTCTCAATGAGAGTTATGAATTACTGTAATTGCACGGTGCATTTCGGGCAAATTGTAGCACAATTACGCCGTGTGATCATAGCCTAAATATAAAATACATGCATTGTTTATATTTTAGAGTCAAGGAGGAGGAGGGTCCGTAAAATTTATAGGGGACATAAAATGACCAGAACCTCGTAATTTTGATGTTTTTGGAATTTATTTACTCCTACGATGTTCAGTGTACAGGACAAATGTTATATTTTAGTCGATTGGACTTTAATGGACACGGTGATACCAAAAAGAATATATATTTTTTTATGTTAACATTGAATCACTAGAGGGTGCAATAGTTTATTCACTCTTCTGCATTGTATAGACCATGTAGAAGGGTGTAAAACAAATGGTGGTTTTATTACTTCCTGACTGAGGATACCATGTCAATGGATCAGTACCCCATGATCTTGCTGTGGGGTTGCTGATCAGAATGAAGGACAGTGCACAGCACCGTTTCTCTTTCATTTAGGTCTCGCAATTGCCATGGCGTCTAAAGGGTCAAACAGCAGGGAACAGAGCCAGCTCTGTTCCTTGCTGTTAATGGCGGGTGTCAACTGCCTTTAGACTGGTGTTGGCTTCTACTATGTAATGAGATTACTGAGTAAACCCGCTACATAGAACCTTACTGCACCATGACGTACCCATGTGTCGGTAAGGGGTTAAAGCCCTGTGACAAATGTCTACACAGCAAATAAATACTTCTACATTGAAGCTCTTTGGGATTGCGGGGGCTTAAAGTTTCTTCTTGGGAAGAGCCACATAAAAGGTATATGGAGACTTTGAATTCCCTGTAGTGTTTTTAAGGCTCTTCAGTGGGTCCGATGTAACTGTAAGGACATACCTTCGAATGGGTGGCACCAGTGATCCTAGCTTTTTGGCCTCCAAAATATTGTATTTCTAATGGAGCATTGCATGGCCTATAAAAGTTTCCATACACCCTTAATGATACTCTCTCTAAGGAAAAATTTTACCAACCTAGAACTCGGTTATAAACCTGCCTTATTATGTAATATCATCCGTATGTCAAGAAACTTAAATAAAGAAGCTGATTTTACTTGTACGCTGGCCCAAGACTACATATATAGACCTGTCACCCAGGAAGACAGAACTCTGCTCTGCCTTAGTGAGAGGCAAACACCCCGAAACAGCTGTCTGCAAATAGGAAGCTTTTCCTTGTGGACAAGCTACTGGCATTGCTTAAAATCCCCAGTTGTGTTTCAAAGCTCTTTAATGAGTCGTATGTGGCTGTAAGGGACTCTATTACCAATTGCTGGCACCAGAGACCCTAGCTCTTTTTTCCTATAGCGTCTTTGCGAATTAGACATAAAAGAACTTTCCTACATAGGCAGAAGGGCCCGATATACAAGCTGGGTTTCTGTAAGAGATGAACACAGAGGGGTTTTGTTTTAGAAATTCTAGCAATGCAGATATATCTATGGAAACATGAATACAATGATACAGGTCAAGGTTATGAAAGAAACACTTCAATTATGTAGATAATGTATGTGACTGTGAATGTTTTATGTTCAACTAATAATCTGAATTGTATTCTATAATTTGTCAGAACTATTATATGTAACGAACAGTATACAGATGAATGAATGTGGTTCTTGACCCGTTAGGAAGCAATTTCATCCTGTGGAATTACCCAAATAAGGTTTATTGCACTCAGCCCTACACACATATAAACCAATATTCGTGATTTGCATGAGCCCTAATTCTATGGCAAAAACAATGAGGCCTATCTTGAAAATCCCAAGGCTATTTTCACACGGGGTAATTTCGGCTGCATTTCCCGCGTTTTTGCGTCAAATAGGACAGAGCGCCCCAAAAAAATTCGGTAATCCTTGTTCCATAGAGATTTTTGGATTCCCATCCTCTCCTTGCTCTACAATAAATCGTATTGTACGCGGGAAGAAAAGGACTTTCAATTACTTCGGCGAAAGCACCACATAATGAATGTCAATGGGGGCGCTGCGGGAATACGTGCGATCAGCGCAAGCTCCCGAAAGACACGATGTACTCGACTGTACGTTGCCCGAGAAACATCGGGAAATTTTACCTTATGGGATTCTGTTGCTCATAGCTCAGCTCTAATTTTTCAGAGCAGTTTAAATAAAGAAATTTGAGTTTGATTCTTTGCTGTGGGCAACAGACAGTCTTACTATTAGACAGTTTTGATAAATGAGACCCATTTCTGATTTCTTTTCTCAAAAAATAAAATTCCCTTTGTTATTTCTTGTTTTTATTATTTTTGACATTTTCTATCATTTTTATTTATTCTTAGCATAAGCAGAGGGCAAAAATCTGTTTCTTGCATTTAAAATATATATGGAGTATACAAGTTAATCACTAACAGTGACAAATTCATATGTCCTTCAAGTCTCTTCTGTACCCCTATGTGACAGATAAAAACCGGGTGTCAGTTTTCACTTTGGGGCTGGGGGTTTGGGGGTTTTTTTTGGGGCCCCCAAAATTTTTTTTCCCCCAACCCACCAAAAACCCAAGGGCCCCTTCTTTTTCTTTTTCCCCTAATTTTCCCCCAAAACCCGGCCCAATTTGGCCCGCCCCCCGTCCCCTCCAGGGTTTTCTCCCTTCCCTTAAGGGGGAAAAAAAAAAAAAAAAAAAAAATTAAAAAAAAAATTGTTAAATTTATTAGATATAAAAAAAAAAAAAAAAAAAAAATAAAAAAAAAAAAAAAAAATAAAAATAAAAAAAAAAAAAAAAAAAAAAAAAAAAAAAAAGAAAAAAAAAAAAAAATTTTTTTTTAAAAAAAAAAAAAAAAAAAAAAAAAAACCCCCAAAAAAAAAAAAAAAAAAACAAAAAAAAAAAAATTTAAAAAAAAAAAAAAAAAAAAAAAAAAAAAAAAAGAAAAAAAAAAAAAAAAAAAATAAAAAAAAAATCTTTTAAAAAAAAAAATTTAAAAAAAAAAAAAAAAAAAAAATTAAAAAAAAAAAAACAAAAAAAAAAAAAAAAAAAAAAAAAAAAAAAAAAAAAAAAAAAAAAAAATAAAAAAATTTAAAAAAAAAAAAAAAAAAAAAAATGAATTTTTAAAAAAAAAAAAAAAAAAAATAAAAAAAAAAAAATTTAAACAAAAAATTTAAAACCCCCCTTTTTAAAAAGGAAAAAAAATTTTTTTGTGAAAAAATTATCTAAAAAAAAACAAAATTTATTGGGGGAAAATTCACAAAAAAAAACCCCAAAAAGGGATTTTCCTCCCGTTTTTTAAAATTGGAAAAAAACAATAAAATTCTTTTTCCAAAAATTAAAAAAAAATTTTCCCCAGCCTGCAAGAAAAAACCCCTGAGGCAGGGAAAAAAAAAAAATGTTTTTAA
>JAODAL010030050.1:0-50627 GCA_025379985.1 Phyllomedusa bahiana | reverse complement strand
AAACGTACCCCATTGGCAACTCGGAACAGAGTCTTGGGCTGAGGGGCGGCCTCTGAATAGATACAAATGGGTCTTGCCCATCCCCCCACAGGGTTTGGGGATTATCTAAACCTGTCCTAATGCCAAAAAAATATGCCCCACTGATTCCATCAGGGGCTTCAGGGGGTTGCTAACCCCAATCTTGAGGTGGGCCCTGGGGGAGAGACACAACAATGCTACCCCTCACCTCAGTGGGAAAATTTTTGAATCGAAAAAATAGATTACAAGATTCCCTGAAGGTTCGGAAACCTGTCGGATTTCCGCAAAGCGATCAGGTAAAGCATCTTTGTTTATGACTATGCTGGGATCCACGAAAAAGGGGCAGGTGGGACCAGACGGGGGGCAAGTCCGGGGTTCCGGGTTTTAGTTATGGCATCCAGATTGTGAGACTTATTAATGAGCCCCCCAGCCCTAAAAGCTGAGTTGTCAACTCGTCCAAGGGTCAGTCCACAAGTCGGTACTCATATTAAACCCGCGGAAAGAGTCGATGGGGGTAGGGGCCCGTTATACTGTAAAGGGCCCAACAGGGGAGCACAAAAGACAAGACAGTTGAGCCCTGACACTGCCCCCAACCCCTGTCCCTGCCTTTTGGGGAAACCCGACTCTTAAAGGCCCGGGCCCCAACTAGAAGATTTGGGGCTGCACTAACAAGGTGAACACGGGCCCAAGGGCAAAAAGCACAGAAAAAATACTTAGTCGGGCGGTCCAAATGGGTCAAAAATGCAGTGAAGTACAAAAGGTGACCCAAAGGGAAAAACAGAGTCCAAGCAAAAGGTCGGTAACAGTGGGGACGTGGGACAGATACGGGGGAAGGGAAAAATAGTCAGGAGCGAAGCCAAAGGTCAGGTAACAATAAGGAGCAAAGGAAATAGGGCTAGTACAGGCAACCAAAAGACCAAAAATATAAAAGGCAAGGAGAAGAGGGAAAAAGGGCCCTTAAATACCTTCCGGAGAACTAAGGACAAAAAACAATAGGAGAAGAAACGGAAGAAAGATAGGAAAAGGGAGGCTGCAACCCCGGAGAAGGGGCCATTAACCTGTGGGGCTGGAAATTCCTGGCCCCGGGGAAGGCAGGAAACAATCAAAATAGCAGGGAAGAAAACCCCGTTCACCTAGAAAACGCAAAGTAACACTATGTCAGAAACCATGGCTTACTTTTCCGCCGGGTGGCCGGGGGACCAGGGAACTCAAAACTGGGGGGCTTTTTGGCATGATCGGACAGCTTACTGCCTTTTTGGAAAAGAAATTACGGCTTGGAACTCTCCACCTCGGCTCGGCCATTAATTCTCTGAACGGTGAAGAGTCCACCATTTGGAAAGGGAGGGACTGCAGTACCAACAACTTGGACAGGAGCACGGTCAGCTGCTGCACCTTAGGATGGTTGGACGCATACTGTTGTCTCTTTGCAATCACCTCGTTGAACGACTGCTGGCGCCATGAGTAGAGAGGAGCAGGAGCACCTGGACCGGGAGATGATGGCAAAGAGAAACAGCTCCTTTCTGCAGAGGTGGTGGAGCCTTGACTGGCTGCAATGGCATGCGTGCCACTGGGCGCTGCTGCGGCAGTGGCAGGATGGACCACCACATCTGAGCCACGGTTCTCCCAGGCCACCGGATGGTGACGCTGCATGTGTTGACCCAGGGTCATGGTGCCACGCTTCACTTTCTGCCCACAGATTCTACATATACCCATATTTGACTCCTCCGGTGTCTTTGTTAAAACTTAACTTTTACTTATCTTTTTTAAAAAATATAAATATCTAAACCCCTATACATTACCACTACATACCTAGATGATACAGCATACTGTGCACTATCTGCCAGTGGAGTAATCGCCCTGATAAAGAGCGGCTCCGCTTTAATGACAGACAATATCACTATATACGTGTATAAACACCTTTAAGTCCCAGCTATCCCGACGCGTTTCCCCCATACAATTCTAGGGTTCATCAGGGGATTCAAAATTTCTCTCTCACTGTGGAAAAAGAATACGCTATATACAACGCATATATCACAACACATGTACTTCAAAATTAGATGAATAAACTGATACTTAGCTCAAGTGCTGCCAGGTATAATGACGATAAATTCCCGCAGCACCTCTAGTACGCTGGCACCCAAGATAAGAGGGATACTGACGCGTTTCCCCCCTCCAATTCTAGGGTTCATCAGGGGATTCAAACTTTCTCTCACTGTGGAAAAAGAATACGCTATATACAACGCATATATCACAACACATGTACTTCAAAATTAGATGAATAAACTGATACTTAGCTCAAGTGCTGCCAGGTATAATGACGATAAATTCCCGCAGCACCTCTAGTACGCTGGCACCCAAGATGAGCCCACTACTACTAGAGAATTATTGTCATCTGACGCTGAATCTTCAGATACCAACTCACAAACTACTACGAGACCTAGGGGAGGAACAAGAGGGACTAGACCTAGAAAATGGGGGTCCCACGCCAAAAATTCAGGAGGAAGGGGAGTACAATGGATTATTATGCCTCCTCATCTTCTGGCAACTCCAATACACCCCCCCCTTTTTTAGAGGGATGGGGGAGGCCCTGCATCAGGCCTGAGCCCATCGTCAGAAAACAATAACATTAGATCAGCATCAGATAATAAAATCTTACAGATAGACAATTAAGTAGTAGAGAAATTGCAGATTCTACAAAAAGGGCCCTTGACCTTTGTGCCCACCACCAAATATAGTGATTTTTCCTGGATCAAGGATGTACATCTATTTGTGCGTAAGCTCAAGTGGCATAAATTTTTTAGAATTAAAGATAAGATCAAAATGTCAGGGTTGGGTGTCACGACAAGGATCCGGAAGGTATCCGTACCATAGTGTCCCTTACGGAGGAGGAGGAGATTAGGGAGGGACAAACGAAGTTGAAACTTAAGAGTAGGAGAATGCCCCCGAGTCAGCTGGATACACGTGAAATTGATTTATTTTTGCAAATAGTCTCAAAAGAATTACGTAATCTTGGCGAACAGAGATTACCATTTCACAACAATCTCAGTAGAGAGGAATTAGAAGCGTTGGTCAGCACTGAAACGAGCCAAGTTTTATAATTAAAAAACCCTCCGATAAAGGGGGGAAATATAGTTTATATTAAATCATGACATGTACAAACAGATGTGTAACGATCTTTTTAAAGGACAAAAGGTATTATGGTATTCTTTCTATGGACCCAACAACGACCTTCACTATGGAATTAGAGAGGATACTTGTGGAGGGTTTAGAGATGGGCCTTATATAGCAATCCCCTGATGAACCCTAGAATTGTATGGGGGAAACGCGTCGGGATAGCTGGGATTTAAGGTGTTTATACACGCATGTAGTACATTGTCTGTCATTAAAAGCGGAGCCGCTCTTTATCAGGGCGATTACTCCACTGGCAGATAGTGCACAGTATGCGTATCATCTAGGTATGTAGTGGTAATGTATAGGGGTTTAGATGATTTTATTAATTTTTTAAAAAAATAAGTAAAAGTTAAGTTTTAACAGGGATTATTATTTTCAGTGATATATTGGTATAAATCCTCTGTTAATATAGAATTTGTAGTATTCCTCCGGTGTCTTAGCAAAGAACTGCCACACCGCCGAGTAGCTGATTTTACCGCCAACACTCCGCACTGAGTGACTACTACCGCCGCTGCCCCACTGAGCCCCTGTGCTGCTACTTACTTGGACCTGTGAAGTGGGTTTTCTACCCCATGGCCGCTTGGCTCCTGACCTCACACTGCTGCACCCTGCGGGACCCCACGGTCACACAACCACTTGCTGGCGGGCGCCGCTGCCTGACGCACAAGCTGACGCCTTTCTTCCTGATGATGAGAAGCCCTTGCTTCATCCGCTCCGAAGTGCGGTCGGCTACATCATCACGATTATTGTTTCATCTTCATTGCTGTCCTCCTCACCGGCCCTTGGTATGCAGAGGCTGACCCCTCACAACATGACCTCCCATGCCACTCTCCACATCTATTTCTTTGGGCCCCCTACTGCAAGAAGCAGGGGATATTGGCCCCATTTCTTTGCTGCCAAGTTTGGGTACTGACTGTCCTCCTCAAATTGTTCTCCCCGCTGTATAATGGCGCTGACCCAGACCCCATAGTAGATCTCTGGCTGAGGGAACCGGATGGCACAGTGGCGGGTTGAGGACAGGTGAGGGCCGCTGACCCGCTCCCGGGCCATGCCAACTAAGAGTTGTATCTGACGTTCCCACCGACTCTTGGCTGGGGTTGTCAGATGTTTATCTGGGAGGAAGTGGATGACCTAGTCAACCCCAAACAAGAACCATTGGGTTGCTGAACAACACATGGCCACTAGATGACAACCGGCAGTTCTGGCCTCACCAAGTGACCCCTGCTGCGACGTCCCCTTACTGTGCTGCGACCTGGGCCTGCTCCAGGAATGTTTGTGCCTCTTTCCACTCGCAGGTGAAGAGCTGCCACCTATCTTGTCTGACATACTGTTTGTTCTAAAAAAGTACGGACTCTGTTTAATGAAGATACTGTATATGATAAATAACACCCAGTATTTGACTCCAAATTGAACCCACTAACAAGCTTGGGTAACCCTTGGATATAAATTGTGCCCTTTACAAATGGGGAGGAAAAATTTACTTGTATGTGCCGTTTAAAAAAAACTGTGTAATTTACTGAATATAAAAGAACAAACAGGCTTAATTAACCTTCGGATATGAATTATGCTTCATTTAAAATTTCTTCTTTGGCGTTGAAAAACACCGTTTCTTTTACTTACTACAACTGCAAGAAAAAACCTTATTAACCCTTGGATGTAAATTGCGCAAAAGAAATGTGCTGCCAAAAATTACCAGCTTTGTAGCATTTTAAAACGCTGTGTATTTTACAGAGCACACTTGCAGAAAAACGCGTAAGTAACCTTTGGATATGAAATTTTTTGCTACAGCCAAAATTTTTTCTTTGGCGTTGAAAACAACGTTTCTTTTACTGACTACAACTGTAGAAAAATACTTAGTTAACCCTTGGATGGTAAATTGCGCAAAAAGAAATGTGCTGCCAAAAATTACCAGCGTTGTAGCGTGTTAAAACAGCGTGTATTTTATGGAGCCCAACAGCAGAAAAACGCTTAATTAACCTTCGGATATGAATTATGCTCCAGCAAAATTTTCTTCTTTGGCGTTTAAAAACAACGTTTCTTTTACTGAATACAACTGCAGAAAAAATACTTTAGTTAACCCTTTTGGGTGTAAATTGCGCAAAAGAAATGTGCTGCCAAAAATTAACCAGCTATGTAATGTTAAAACGGCATGTATTTTACGGAGCACAACAGGGAGAAAAACGCTTAATTAAACCCTTTGGATATGAATTATGCTACATTCAAATTTCTTCTTTGGCGTTGAAAAACACCATTTCTTTACTGACTTTCAACTGCAGAAAAATACTTAGTTAACCCTTGGATGTAAATTGCGCAAAAGAAATGTGCTGCCAAAAATTACCAGCTTTGTAGCGTGTTTAAAACGGCTGTATTTTAGGAGCACAACAGCAAAAAAACGCTTAATTAACCATCGATTATGAATTATGCTACAGGCAAAATTTCTTCTTTGGCGTTGAAAAACAACATTTCTTTTACTGACTACAACTGCAGAAAAATACTTAGTTAAACCTTGGATGTAAACTTCGCAAAAGAAATGTGCTGCCAAAAATTACCAGCTATGTAGCATGTTAAAACTATGTGTATTTTACGGAGCACAACAGCAGAAAAACGCTTAATTAACCTTCGGATATGAATTATGCTACATTCGAAATTTCTTCTTTGGCGTTGAAAAACACCGTTTCTTTTACTGACTACAACTGCATAAAAATACCTATTTAACGCTTCTATGTTAACTCCGCAAAAGAAATGTGCTGCCAAAAATTACCAGCTTTGTAGCATGTTAAAACGGCATGTATTTTACGGAGCACAACAGCAGAAAAAGCTTTAATTAACCTTCGGATATGAATTATTTCTACAGCCAAAATTTCTTCCTTGGGTTGAAAAACAAACGTTTTTTTTACTGACTACAACTGCAGAAAAATACTCAGTTAACCATTGGATGTAAATTGAGCAAAAGAAAAGTGCTGAAAAAAATTACCACTTTGTAGCGTTTTAAAACGCTGTGTTATTTTTTCAGAGCACAACAGCAGAAAAAGGCTTAATTAACCTTCGGATATGAATTATGCTACAGCCAAAATTTCTTCTTTGGCGTTGAAAAACAAAGTTTCTTTTACTAACTACAACTGCAGAAAAATACTTAGTTAACCCTTGGATGTAAATTGCGCAAACGAAAAGTGCTGCCAAAAATTACCCGCTTTGTAGCGTGTTTAAAACAGCGTGTATTTTATGGGGCCCAACAGCAGAAAAAACGCTTAATTAACCTTCGATATGAAATTTTGCTACAGCCAAAAATTTCTTTTTGGCGTAGAAAAACAAAGTTTCTTTTAACTGACTACAACTGCAGAAAAAAAACTTAGTTAAAACCCCTTTGGGTGTAAATTGCGCAAAAGAAATGTGCTGGCAAAAATTACCAGCTTTGTAGCGTGTTAAAACGGCGTAGATTTTCGGAGCACAACAGCAGAAAACGCTTAATTAACCTTGGATGTGAATTTTTGCTACAGCCAAAATTTCCTTCTTTGGCGTTGAAAACAAAGTTTCTCTTACTGACTACAACTGCAGAAAAATACTTAGTTAAACCCTTGGGATGTAAATTGCGCAAAAGAAATGTGCTGCCAAATATTACCAGCTTTGTAGCATGTTAAAACGGCATGTATTTTACGGAGCACAACAGCAGAAAAACGCTTAATTAACCTTCGGATATGAATTATGCTACATTCAAAATTTCTTCTTTGGCGTTTAAAAACACCGTTTCTTTTACTGACTACAACTGCAGAAAAACGCTTTTAAATTAACCCTTGGATGTAAATTGCGCAAAAGAAATTGAGCTGCCAAAAATTACCAAACTTTGTAGCGTGTTAAAACGACGTGTATTTTACAGAGCACAACAGCAGGGAAAACGCTTAATTAACCTCGGATATGAATTATGCTACAGCCAAAATTTCTTCCTTTGGCGTTTGAAAAACAACGTTTCTTTTACTGACTACAACTGCAGAAAAATTTCTTAGTTAACCTTGGATGTAAATTTCGCAAAAGAAATGTGCTGCCAAAAATTACCACTATGTAGCGTGTTAAAAAATACGTGGTATTTTACGGAGCACAACGCAGAAAAAAAGCTTAATTAACCTTCGGGTTATGAATTATCTACATTCAAAATTTCTTCTTTTGGGGTTTAAAAACACCGTTTCTTTTACTGACTACAACTGCAGAAAAATTTCTTAGTTAACCCTTGGATGTAAATTGGGGCCAAAGAAATGTGCTGCGCCAAAAATTACCAGCTTTGTAGGTGTTAAAACGGCATGTTATTTTACGGAGCACAACAGCAGAAAAACGCTTAATTAACCATCGATTATGAATTATGCTACAGGCAAAATTTCTTCTTTGGCGTTGAAAAACAACATTTCAATTACTGACTACAACTGCAGAAAAATACTTAGTTAAAAACCTTGGAATGTAAATTGAAAAGAAATATGGTGCTTGCCAAAAATTAGGGAGCTTTGTAGCGTGTTTAAAAAGGCATGTATTTTTAACGGAGCCACAGAAAAACACTTAATTAAACCTTGGAAAGAAATTGAATTATGCTACAGCCAAAATTTCTTCTTTGGCGTTGAAAAACAATGTTTTCTTTTACTGACACAACTGCAGAAAAATACGTAAGTTTTAACCCCTTTGGGTGTAAATTGCGCAAAAGAAATGTGCTGCAAAAAATTACCAGCTTTGTAGCATGTTAAAACGGCATGTATTTTAAGGAGCACAACAGCAGAAAAACGCTTAATTAACCTTCGGATATGACTTATGCTACAGCCAAAACTTCTTCTTTGGCGTTGAAAAAAACTTTTTTTACTGACTACAACTGCAGAAAAATACTTAGTTAACCCTTGGATGTAAATTGCGCAAAAGAAATGAGCTGCCAAATATTACTAGCTTTGTAGCGTGTTAAAACGGCATGTATTTTACGGAGCACAACAGCAGAAAAACACTTAATTAACCTTCGGATATGAATTATGCTACAGTCAAAATTTCTTCTTTGGCGTTGAAAAACAACGTTTCTGTTACTGACTACAACTGTAAAAAAAATACTTAGTTAACCCTTGGATGTAAATTGCGCAAAAGAAGTGTGCTGCCAAAAATTACCAGCTTTGTAGCGTGTTAAAACAGCGTGTATTTTATGGAGCCCAACAGCAGAAAAACGCTTAATTAAACCTTCGATAATGAATTATGCTACAGCCAAAATTTCTTCTTTGGCGTTGAAAAAACAATGTTTCTTTTACTGACTACAAACTGCAGAAAAATTTCTTAGTTTAACCCGTGGATGTAAATGCGCAAAAGAAATGTGCTAACAAAAATTGCCAGCTTTGTAGCGTGTTAAAACGGCGTGTATTTTACGGAGCACAACAGCAGAAAAACGCTTAATTAACCTTCGGATATGAATTATGCTACAGCCAAAATTTCTTCTTTGGCGTTGAAAAACAACGTTTATTTTACTGACTACAACTGCAAAAAAAATACTTAGTTAACCCTTGGAAAGTAAAATTGCGCAAAAGAATGTGCTGCCAAAAATTACCAGCTATGTAGCGTGTTAAAACGACGTGTATTTTACGGAGCACAACAGCAGAAAAACGCTTAATTAACCTTCGGATATGAATTATGCTACATTCAAAATTTCTTCTTTGGCGTTGAAAAACACCGTTCTTTTACTGACTACAACGCAAGAAAAAACGCCTTAATTAACCCTTGGATGTAAATTGCACAAAAGAAATGAGCTGCCAAAAATTACCAGCTTTGTAGCGAGGTTAAAACGACGTGTATTTTACAGAGCACAACAGCAAGAAAACGCTTAATTAACCTTCGGATATGAATTATGCTACAGCCAAAATTTCTTCTTTGGTGTTGAAAAACAACATTTCTTTTTATTGACTACAACTGCAGAAAAATACTTAGTTAACCCCTTGGATGTAAATTGCGCAAAAGAAATGTGCTGCCAAAAAATACCAGCTTTGTAGCGTGTTAAATCGGCATGTATTTTACGGGCACAACAGCAGAAAAAAAACACTTAATTAAGCTTCGGATAGAATTATGCTACAGCCAAAATTTCTTCTTTGGCGTTGAAAAACAATGTTTCTTTTACTGACTACAACTGCAGAAAAATACGTAGTTAACCCTTGGATGTAAATTGCGCAAAAGAAATGTGCTGCCAAAAATTACCAGCTTTGTAGAATGTTAAAACGCCGTGTATTTTACGGAGCACAACAGCAGAAAAACGCTTAATTTTAAACCCTTTGGATATGAATTATTATACAGACATTATTTCTTCTTTGGCGTATAAAAATTCACCGTTTCTTTTACTGACTACAACTGCAGAAAAACGCTTAATTAACCCCTTGGATGTAAATTGCACAAAAGAAATGAGCTGCCAAAAATTACCAGCTTTGTAGCGAGGTTAAAACGACGTGTATTTTACAGAGCACAACAGCAGAAAAACGCTTAATTAACCTTCGGATATGACTTATGCTACAGCCAAAATGTCTTCTTTGACGTTGAAAAACAAAGTTTCTTTTACTGACTACAACTGCAGAAAAATACTTAGTTAACCATTGGATGTAAATTGCGCAAAAGAAATGTGCTGCCAAAAATTACCAGCTATGTAGCTTGTTAAAACGACATGTATGTTACGGCGCACAACAGCAGAAAAATGCTTCATTAACCGTCGGGTGTGCATTATGCTACAGCCAAAATTTCTTCTTTGTCGTTGAAAAACACCATTGCTTTTCCTGACTACACTTGCAGAAAAATACTGAGTTAACCCTTGGATGTAAATTGCGCAAAAGAAATTTGCTGCCAAAAATTACTAGCTTTGTAGCATGTTAAAACGACATGTATTTTACGGAGCACAACAGCAGAAAAACGCTTAATTAACCTTCGGGTATGAATTATGCTACAGCCAAAATTTCTTCTTTGGCGTTGAAAAACAACGTTTCTTTTACTGACTACAACTGCAGAAAAATACTTAGTTAAACCCCTTTGGGTGTAAATTGCGCCAAAAGAAATGTGCTGCCAAAAGTTACCGCTTTTTTAGCGTTTTAAAACGGCGTGTATTTTTTCGGAGCACAACACAGAAAAACGCTTAATTTAACCTTTTGGATAGAATTATGATACAGCCAAAATTTTCTTCTTTGGCGTTGAAAAACACCGTTTCTTTTAGTGACCCAAACAGCAGAAGAACGCTTTAATTAACCCCTGGATCTAAATTGCGCAAAAGAAATGAGCAGAAAAAAATTAAGTGGTATTTGGATTGTAAAAACACTGTTTCTTTAACTGAATACAACAGCAAAAGGCTTAGATAACCCTTGAATATTCAATGTGCTCAAGAACTGAGCAGATAGCATTAAGATGTATATTTCAGCTGCATTGTACGCACACTGGACTTCAATTCCAATACCCCACAAAAAACAAAATGTAAAGAGAAGCAGTCTCTGAGACAAGCTGTGCCACCCCCCCCAAAAATCGAAAGTCCCTTTAAAATTTATTCTTTAGTGTGGAGATCTCGGGCCTTGCAAGCAGCAGCAGCTTCAGTGACAGTGAGAGCAGTGTGTGGATCGAGCATGATTTATTTAGTGTGGTGACGTCACAGAATCCGCTGGTCTCTGATAGCGCTTCATCTATGCACATCTCATTTAGGCTACTCCTTTCTTCCTCCCAGACTTCTTTGCCCCAATGTAACGCCAATGTGTCGAAGCATTTATAATTAAAAACACGCTTCGTTCCGACGAATCACCCAAACTTCGACTTCATTTCAGAATCAAAGTTTTTCATGAAATCTAAACGAATTCCAATTTCATTAAAATTGATTCGCAATTCTCTTGCAGATTTTCCTCCCTTCTGGTGTCACGTTCTATATCCAAACACTTAGGGCACAGTCTTCAACACGCCATCGCCAGTATTTGTTCTATTTGAGTGCAAACCCAACTTTTTAAGTCATATTCTTGTTGGAATTGGGATGTCGTAAACCAAAAACTTGCGCATTATACGCGGGAACGTACTTTGTAGTGCGCAAATATGGTGCAGCTGTTGCGCACTAAGTCGGAGCAATGTGCATCGATAGACGCTAACCATATACTTCCTATGATATGCTATGTTGCCGAGTGTTGAGCAGTGACGCCCTTTTTTTGATGCAATGCGCCTTTTTTTGTTACAATGCCCACTTTTTTGATGCTATGTGCCATTTTAGGTTGATTAAGTAATTATGCTAGATATACCTGATGCCACTTTTTAGATTGAATCTGTCTTTCAGGCGACTTTACAATGATTTTAATGCCGCCTTTAAATAATGGGCTATTGATACGCAACTTTTCGTCATGTCGCCTTTAAAGGTTTATTTTCTTGAACAATACACTACCTCCTCTTGTTAATTTGCATCCTATAGGTATTGCATGGTGACATTTGTTTTCTTCATGGTGTAATAAGGTTTCATATCTCTGGTACTGTATTAAACGTTAATGAGTTATAAGATTAAAGCAACTCTAGTGCTTTAGCTATTAAATTTAGATATATCTATTTTTTTATTATTTACTTTTGTTTTACATTATCATTTTCATAAATTTAAATATATGTAAATAATAAAAATTCTATAAATTAAATATATAAATAAATGTATTAAATTATATAATTATATTTTATCATTTTTTGAATATTTAATACATTTATAATATAATAAATATAAGTATATATTAAAAGAAAAAAAACAAGTTACACAAAATATAAAATCTATTACAATAAGATGATATGTATGAATAAATATATGATAATTATTATTGTACTTATAAAGTATAAAAGGGCTGGATGGTTTATAGATTGAGGTAGGTATTTGGTCCGTGGTGGCTGGTGATGGCGGCAGGTTTATTTGGTTGTGGCTGTGTGGGCATGTGCTGGTGCATCAAGTGGCTCTTAGAAGATGGTTGGTGGTGAAATGTTGGTGTGCTTATTTTGGGTTGTCTGGCGGGTGGGAGATGGCTGGTGACAGGTGGGTCAGAGCTGCTGGTCAGGTGGTTTTTGGTGATTGGGTGGCTTTTTTAATAGTGCTGGCTGGTAGGGGATTGCTGGGACAGGTGGTTCATTAGCAGCAGTTGGAGAAGTTGCCTATAGTGTATGGTAGCAGGTGAGAATGGGGAAGGGTGGGGGTTAGTGGTAGAGGTGTCCCTGGGTGTTTGGGGGTCACCACCTGGGAATAAGAAAACATTTTTAAGACAATTAGTGATAACTTCATTTAATTCAGATGTATGTTGTGATTACTTTCTACATTCCTGACCTTATATGGATCAGACATTGGTAATTATGTAGCATTTTATGCTTATTATCTTTCCTGTTTCCATGTAATCAAAAGTTCTTCTGGAGTATCTTTACCCCTTTTGAATTCACTCTGTGTTTGTATTGTTTCTGGTGTCTATTTATATGACTGCATACCCAGTAACGGTTCCAGGAGACCTGGTATGAAGGTCCTCATCTCTTCTCCCCTAAAAAGATAAATCATTAATGTCACCTCAGCCCTAATGGTTTTTTTCCTCCTATGACAGGGCAGCTCAATGGCGGTGCTCTCTGTTCCTCCTGAGTCTTTCTCCTTTCGCTTTGACTTTCAGACTAAAAAAATTAAATAATAATATTAAGTTCAATAGGCAAAACTGAAAGAATTGGGGGATTTCGGGATTGGTGTGATGTTATAGTGTGAAGTTAGTGCATCATGAGAGTAAATCATGGTCGGGTGCTCGGTTCTCCTCTCTCGAGGTTCCTTTTCTTGGCATAAGCCAAGAAGGGCAAGAATCGCACTGTTTAGTTGAGACAGTGAATAATGAGAAGTTAGCCGGACAAGTTGCAGTAACACTCTTGTATGAGGTCAGCATGGTATGACAATTGGTCATAATTATCAGAATATGTGTTTCCAGATATTTATTGTGTACCGTCTCCAGAGTTTTACTGTGTTCCTCAATATACTGTGGCAGGAAGTCCCAAATAAATTCATACATCAAACAGATTCTAAAATTAATTCAGATTTCGTTTAATTTAGTCTCCAAAAAGTAAGAGGACTGGAGGGAAGGGCACAAGTAATAAAAAGCTTTTAAAACATAATCTAAAAATAAAGCTAGTGAGTCTGGAGTTCTCATTCCTGTAGTAGCTTTATGGTTAAGACGCTGACACAGGTTATTGTGCAGTACAAATAGTGACTTACTCAGTGTAGACCGGTGTCTCTATTACTGTATCCGGCTCTCCAATCTCTGGGAGCTTGGCTGCTCTTTCCAAATAATATTTCATAGTCTTCTTCTTCTCTTGTCGAAAGTTAATAGTGGAGAAATGAGTTTTTAGGAAAATTCATTGCATTTGAAAAACATAGAAGCAGATTTTGTGCCAACATTTAACTTTACACTGTTCTGAAGGTTTCTCTGTGTTGCCTACTCGCCATTTTTTCTTGTCGATATCCAGCATTGTCAGGTTCATTATTCTAGACTAAAGAAAACTGTGACTGCTTCATTTATTCCATGACTTTTCTTTACACTTACGTTCTTTGTGCTACTCAAATTCCTTATATCTGACTCCCTTATTTTTTCGAGCAGATCTCCTTTTCGGTCGTTTTGTCGGGTGTTAGATTCTTCTTTTGCAAAAATTAGCAATATGAAGTTTGTTAAGATGTCGTCACTATGTAGGTTACTGGTACTGGGGGTTGTTCTGTTCTCAAAGAGATAGATGTTTGATGGTTGTTTACATCATAGGATAGTTTGTGATGTCAAAGTCATGGATCAGAACTGTCTGGTATTTGTAGAAACACCACAGTGGGGTTTTTGAAATAGTTTTATCACATTGATATATTTATATTGTTCTACATAAAATGATTTCTGTGTTTTTTGTATGACCTTTTATAGAATTTTTAAGAGCTCTCGCACATTACTATAACCCTTGAATGTGGAATATGGTGTCTTCAATAATATGTGGCAGATGATTGGCTTGTTATGATTACTGAATAAAACACACTATGAAGTAATCTACAGGTACAATTTATTCTGAGACAAACCCTTTAAATAACATGGTTAAAATGACAGATTCCACTGTATATGTAACTATTCTGATCTGTATCTTAATAAAGGTTTTAGCACAAATTTCCCATCATGTCTAAGCTAGGACAGATTTAAAAAAAATAATAAATTATTGCTTTTTATTTACAAGTCAAACTTCACATTCCAGTTATATTCACTTTTATCAGAAAGATTCACCATTAATAATTGGATTTTAATAAATCACAATTCAATAACCCCTTATGACATTTGTTATACGTTTCAATTACAATGTTTTAGGGGTTAAGAGTATTGGAGCGGGCTTATGAGATGGGACCTGTCCCGATCTATGTGGTTATCCAGGCAATTAACTTATCAGCCAGGGCTGGAGATAAATCTGATCTGGATGTTTAACTATTAGATTTTGAGGTCAACACAATTACTATTGTTTCACCCCCACCAAAGTCCAAGGAGTAGAAGCTCACGACTGACTACACTACTCTGCAATACTTTTTCATATAGTGATACATATTCATTAAATAGGGTTTTATATAATTGGTGTCTCTGACCTTTAAAGTCATTCTAATAAAAAGATGACAAATTACCCAAGAAGGTGAACGCATTGCCAAAAAAATTCCTAATATGTTAACAATTAAGGATTACAATGTCTGTTAACACGTTGCACATTTAAATTTGTTCCCAGCTCAACATGACTGTGAGCTGCAATTGATTGACTTCTCTTTGGTCCAATTCATGGTTGAGACGGGCTATGAATTTTTTCCTGTTTCCTTGGCTCCCTTACTGCCTTTCTATTCATATTGCTATTACTCTGGTTTCTGTACTTCGATTTCGTATGCGGATCACCTGGCCTTGAACCTGACTTGTCTGACTCTTCCTCTTTAGGATTGTCTTGACCTCGTTTTTCCTGTTTGGCATGTCCGTTGAAGTCTTGCTACCTCCCTTCCTGGTTAACCGGGTCTTTGAAACGCAAGACCAACCTGCTTTGTGGCGGGTAAGATGTAGACCAAAGGGTAACCTTTGACTCTATCACAGGGAGTGCTGGGCTTCGTACATCAGTTGCACGTGGACTCTGTGCTTGTTTCCCTTTAGTCTGTTGTCATCATTTGAGCCTGCTGGAATATTGCTGCAAATTCAGCTGGAAGTAGCCAGAGCATACTTAATCGCAGGCATATGCTTCCTGACAGCTTTCTTCTGGAGCAAATTAAAAGTGAATCGATAGATGCATGGTACTGGCTCAGTTGGTCAGGATTAGCCCAAAGTGTCAACAAATGTATGGCTGCATTTGTTGAGGCGATTTCTTCTATGTTAAGTCCAATAACGTCAAATGTATAATCTTTCTCGTGCTGGAGAACACAAACCATGAAATTATTTATCCAGGATAGTCTCCATAAAGGGTCACATTCATCCCTCATATTTCCCATTTAAATAAATTTACTGTAAGAATCTGTGTCCTCTCTTATCTCTGATTTAACGATCTCAGGAGCCACGTGATTTTCTAAATCAGGATCTACGTGAGTGGCCTATAATCTGGTTTGATTCACAAAGGGGATGAGTGGAAGAAAGGGCTTTAATATCCCTGTGGTCATTATGAATATTTGGTCATGCCTTTTTGTTTATTGGCAGTCTTAAAATTTGTTTAATGACATTTTTCGATACTTCATCAGGGAAGTTTGTGTATCTGGATGACATTTTTGGTGTTGTATGCTGACTGGAACTTCTACAGTTCAACAGAGAAAATCACTATTCAAACATTAGAGAAATGTCTTTTTTGATGCATGAATAATGGTTTTTAGGTTATACTCTCCCTTTTAACACTTTTTGAGGGACAAAATTCTAAGCATGTACTTGTTTGGTTACCATAGCAATGTGCTATGGTGTAAAGAGAACGGGCTGCTTTATTGTGCTTAGCAATGGTGTTGAGAAGGTAAGGTACGACAGCTAAAGCATTAATGGCTGTTTGCGGAGCTTCTGTCTGACAGGTCCCGACGAGAATGCGCAGACTAGAGATGTTGTGAGACAGGTCGGGACCGGGATCACGCAGGGGGAGTATGCCAAGCGGAAGCATGCAGGACGAGATAGAGAGTTTGTCATTCCACTGACTGCAATCTGAGAGCTCTGCAGCAGCTGAGGCAATGTACTGTGCCCACACTAAACAAAGACACGGTTGTCATTCACTGATGTGATCTCAGAGGCTGCAGCAGAGAGAGAGAGAGATGACTCATGTGCCAAGTTCCACAGTAATTCAAGAATGAGACACAGCGTCCCATGCAAATTTACATACCAGAGAGAGAAAAGCTGTTACTGTGCATTCCACATAAAACAATTTTGTGACAGTATCTGCAGTCACGTAAACAAAAAACAGATAAAGGTATAGTTTTTTTCTGCTGATTGTTGAAGTCAGAGGTGTAATAATCTGCAAGATCACTTTGTGAGGGGAGAGAGAGAGACAAACAAAAATCACCCATCTTTCTAGAGTCTGGATGTCTCAAATGCCCATTCTAGTTACAAAGTATGTAGAGAAAGTGCGGTGAGGAGGAAATTTAGTTATAGATATCGAATTACACTTGCTTTCAGTTCAATGATTCTAATGACAGCTGAGAACCTCTCCTTCCCAGCTCACACGAATGAATCCTCAACATGCAACCTTGGATTACTGTCTGCAGAGAGTGAGACACTCCCTGTTGGGAGGAGAACACACCCCTCCCTTTCACATGCTATGCTGGCAACCAGCATAAATGCTGCCAATTGCTGTGTCGAGAAACACATTAAAAAGCTGCGCCGAGATTCTTAGGTATGGCCAATTTCATCGAAAATAGTCTTTCAGAATTTTTCTTCTATAGCCGAACCTTGAAGGATATGACAAAAAGTGATTGATTTAAAATTATCTGGAAAACCTGATGCAATTGTGGTTTGAAACTCTGAATTGTTGCTTTACGGAAATCCCTGTCTAGGATTCGTCCACACCTCTCACACCGTTCTATTGTAGAGTTGATACTTCTGAGGTAGGAATAGGAAGCGGCTCTCCCTTCTCAAGCAACCTCCTTCTCTACAAATTTACATCTGTGCCTTTTTCTCTCACATATTCTCTTCATGAGAAAAGTTAATTATATTGGTAATCGCGGGTTTGAACCAGGTAAATCTTTACTTAACGCCATAAGCATTGACCTATCTGTTTTATGATAAGAAACTTAACCAGAAGGATAAACAGCTCTATTTTTCTAGATTTGATGTTATTGTTATTCTAGATCTGGGTTTCAAAATTTTTCTAAATTGTCTCAAACTTTTGTCCTACCATGTTGAAACTTTTCTTACAGAACCCATTTTTTTTTTAATTTTTTTTTTTTTTTTTGGCAAAGAGTATTGTCATATCCGCTGTCTTCGGTCTTGCTCAGTTATTAAGAAAAAATCAGCACTAGCCAAACCCACACTCCGTTGAGGGAGGTTCTTGTTCCCATACAATTTAGATTAGGGCTGTGTCACGGGGCAAGGTAGTGGATCCTTGGGCACCGCAAGCGGTGGGTACGCATGCCAGGAGTGGTATCTAAGTAGGTCCCGGTTTCACCAGAGCCACGCGCAAAGCGGATGTACTTGCTGCGGCGGGAGTCTACCAGGTCGCTACCATGGATGTGAATGCGGCACACGCGCGACGCGGACAGAGGCTGTATCAGAGCGTTGGTCGGGTAAGTGCAGGGGAACAGATCGGGGAACGAGCGCGCCCACGACCCGACATGCGGGCCCCGGTAGCGGGGCACGGATGCGCCTGCGACCCGGAACGAGGGTAGCAGGGGCATCCGTGACAGGCTGTTTAATGAATTACATGATTCTGTATTGTGTGGTCACCTAGGAATCTTAGGAACCAAATGACTGATCTCTTGTTCTCTGGTTCCATCATGATTCGTGATGTCACGCCTGTTTTGCTGTGGACCTGCAGTCCAGTTAAGGACTCCTGTTCCCCTGGGGAACTTCATCCATTGACCTATCCCTCAAAGGCATGATCCATTTAATGCATGGTCTTTATCAATGATTACCCCTTTCAGAGTTAAGATGGTAATCTGAACGCTTTAGTAAAATTGTGTCATTTTGTTCCTTGTCTCAGTCCCATATTCCCACATCTCTATCAGACTATTATTGTTTGACATTTCATTTAAATTATATTCCGAGAACATTGTTTCTGAAGGGTGTGCAGTTGTGGCTATGTTTGAAGGATTTTGGTGCGAACTCGGAGGTGATTGACCTTTTTGTTCAGATTTTCATCCGTACACCAATGGTCAGATAAAAAGTTTTAACGCGCTCGAGCAATACGTAGGTGTACTGTACTGATGACGGCTGATGGGTTCATTTCTCTCTTACAGAATTCGCCATAATAATCCTCATCTACCTCTATTAATACTTGCCGTTTTTCTGTAATTTTTGTTTCCATCCTCCTTTGGTTCCCTTTCCTTTTGTGTCAAAAATATGAGCTGGAGAGAGACGAAAATAAAATGTACACATTGAGCTCGTTCAGTTGTTGAAAAAAAGTTATTCACAAAAGAGAATACGATATACTGTGAATCTCTATTCTTTGATGGCCGATAAGATTTGCTTTGAACAAGAATTTGAAACTCAATGCATCTGTCATTAATTGGGGGCCAAGATTATAGGTCCATACAAAATTCCTTCTGGATATTAATCTAGTATCATTCTCTATGGCCTTCTCTTGTAATTCCTATCTGAGCCTGTTACAATGGAAATGCACTAGAGAATGTAAAATCTGGTAAAGCAAAGACTACAGGCTCTAAGAGTTGACAACGGTCCATCTCTTAAATAAGCAAAAGCTCCGTTCTAGAGATTACACACAGCAGAAGTGACATCACCATGAACTGAGACAGCTTCCTGCTAATCAGATAGAGAGATAAGAGCGCGAGATTGTCAGTATTAACCAAGAAGAAAATTTGTGTGCAGTCAGAAGAGATAAAATCTTCTTATCTCTCACAAAAGTAAGAATAATATAAAGTAATGTATTTGATAATAGACTTCATTTACCTTCTTTAGATGTTAGAAGCAAATTATTGCCGTGAAAAGCTCCTCTAAGCTTTAGGAAGTATAAAGCACAAGCCACGATATTGTGCTTGTCTTCCTATGGATTTTTACTGAATAAAGGTTAACAGAAAAGAACATTGGTGAGTGCCGCTCAGAACTTTTTTCTCCTATTATGGATAGTCTACAATAAATCGGTATCATGTCTTGGTATCATGTACTCTAGCACATATCACTTTCTGTAGCTTTCCCTTTTAGCTTTAATATCATTAATCCGTTGTATCATAGAGCCTCCACGAAATGTCTTCATAGAGTCCCAGACGGAAACAACTGAAGCCGAGTTTTGATTTAAATGAAACAAATTCTCCAAACCAGCTTGTATTTTGTTATTGTCCTTGAAGGGCAACCAGAAAGCATTCAGCCTCCACCTTCTCTCTATGTGAAACAAGTTTCTAGGTAAACGGATCGGTAGCATTAACAGTGAATGATCGCGCATCAGGTCTTCCACCTTCATGTCAATTGACATGCATATCGATCACCCACTACCATATCAATTCAAGATAAAGTGTCATATGTGCTGAAATGACTGGAATATTGATTAGTGGTTGGATGCTTAGCACGTCCAATATCTAATAGATCTATCTCCTTTAGCATATGCCCAAATGGCATCAGAGCTGAGTCTATCGATGCGCTAACCACCTGGATTTTATCCCAATGTGCGTCCACTGCCATACTGAAGTCTCCCACTATAATTACTGTGGCTGTTGGATACTTGGCAGTAAATCCAAAAACTGATTTAAAAAGTACTGCAATTATAAAGGTGGAGAGGTTTGTATACATTCAACATATTAATTGATATATCTCACGGTATACGCAGATATACCTCCCTTCTGTGTCACGTTCTATATCCAAACACTCAAAGGATATATTTTTATGAACAAAAATACTGACTCCTCTTGAATAATTTGTATACAGAGTAACATTCCCATCCTATAGGTAACAGGGGGTTACATATTGTTTCTTCATGGTGTAACAGGATCATCATCTCCTGGTTCTGATAAACTTTAAAGAGTAATAAGAATACAGCCCACTCTAGTGCTTTAGTATAAAAATAGATATCTCTTATTTATAATATTTACATTTGTTTTACAAAATATAAAAATAAAAATCTATAAATAAAAAAATTCTATAAAAATAAATATATATATAAAAATGCATAAAATATATAAATTAATAAAAAAAATTAATATTTTAGAAAAATAAATATATACATATAAAAATATATACATTAAAATAAAAAAGAAGATATACAAAATATAAAACTAAATACAAAAAAGATATGTATGACTAAATAAAAGAAATAAAAAATGTACATAAAAAAGAATAAAAGTTGCTTGATGGTTAAGATTGATGTAGGTATTTGGTCCGTGGTGGCTGGTGATTGGTGGTAGCTTTAATCTGGCTGTTGGTGGGTTGCTGGTGAAAGGTGGTTCATAGCAGGTGATGTCGGTGGTAGTTGGTGATTGGCAGTTGGTTTCATATGGTTGTCGGCTGGTGGGAGATTGCTGGTGAAAAGTAGTTTATGGCAGCTGGTCAATGGTGGATGTTAAATTGGTGGTTGGTTTAATATGGTTGTTGGCTGGTGACAGGTGTTCATAGCAGCTGGTCGGTGGGGGCTGGTCATGGGCGGTTGGGTTCATATAGTTGCTGGCTGGTAGGAGATTGCTGGTGACAGGTGGTTCATAGCAGCAGTTGGAGAAGTTGCCTATAGTTGTGGTAGAAGGTGGAGTTGGGGAAGGGTGGGGGTCTAGTGGTGAGGTCCCCCCTGGTGTTATGGGGGTCACCACCTGGAATAAGAAAACATTTCAAAGACAATTTAGTGAAAACATCATTTACTGCAGATATGTGTCTGTGATTCTTTCTAACATTCCTGACTCTTATGATGGATCAGACATTGGTACATTATGTAGCATTATATATTATTATCTTTTCTGTTTCCATTTAATTAAAAGTTCTTCTGAAACATTATTACCCCCATTTTGAAATTCACTCTGCTGTTTGTGAATGTTTCCTGCATCCCCCAAGTAACGGTCCAGGAGACCTGGTACTGAAGGTCCTTCATCTCCCTTCTCCCCTAAAAAGATAAATCATTAATGTCACCTCAGCCCTAATGGTCCTTTTTCCTCCTCTTCCCAGGGGGCAGCTCACTGGTCGTGGCTTCCCCTGAGTCTTTCTCCTTCTCGCTTTGACTTTCGGACCTAAAAAAAAAATAATAATATTAAAGTTCAATAGGCATAACTGAAAAGAATTGGGATTTCAGGATGGTGTTATGTTATAGTGTGAAGTTAGTGCCATCACTGAGAGTAACTCACTGGTCGGGTACTTGGTTCTCCTCTTCGAGGTTCCTTTTTCTAGGCATAAGCCCAAGAAGGGCAAGAAACTCGCACCTGTTTAGATGAGACAGTGAATGATGAGAAGTTAGCCGGCCAAGTTGCAGTAAACAATAGTATGAGGTCCAGCATGGTCTGACAATTGGTCATCATTATCAGACTATTGTATCCCAGATATTTATTGTGCTACACGTCTCCAGGGTTATACTGTGTTCCCAATATACTGTGCAGAGAAGACCCCAAAATAAATTCAGATATCAAACCAGATTCTAAAATTAATTCAGACCTCTATATACATTCAGACTCCAAAAGTAAAGAGGACCCTGGAGGTAAGGGCCACAAGTTATATACAGGCAGTCCCAGACTTACATCGTTCCGACTTACATACGTCCCCTAGTTACAAACGGAGACTTATGGGGCGTGGCTGACATTCAACACTGAGTCACGCCCCATGATAACCAAGTGCCAGCATGCCACAGCTGCACATGAGATACAGAACGTTAGGTGAAATCTTCTAAAAAAGGGCACAGACAGCAAAACAAATGTAAAAACTGTTCCCTGCACTATCGGAAACTAGAAAATTTTTTTTTTGCTGGAGTTATATTTAATAAATATACATGTTCCGACTTACATACAAATTCAACTTAAGAACAAACCTACATTCCCTATCTCGTTAGTAACCCGGGGACTGCCTGTACTGGTTTTTAAAGCAAATCTGAAAGATAATGGCCAGTGCCAGGCCCCTGGAAGTCTCATGCCCTGTAGTAGTTTCATAGTTATGTCGCTGACCACAGGTATTGTGCAGTACAAATAGTGACTTACTTAGTGTAGACTGGTGTCTCTATCACTGTATCTGGCTCTCCAATCTCTGGGAGCTTGGCTGCTCTTTCCAAATAATACTTTAATGTCCTTCTTCTTCTCTTTGGACCAAAAGCTAATTGTGGAGAAAATGAAGATTTTTAGGAATTTCATCGCATTTGAAAGACATAGAAGCAGATTTTGTGACAACAGTTAACTTTACACTTTCAGAAGGATCTCTTTGTGTGACTACTCGCCGGTTCCACTTATTCTGGAATAAAGAAATGTGACTGTACATTTATTCTATGACTTTACACTTACGTTCTTTGTGCTCCTCAAATTCCTTATATCTGACTCCCTTATTTTTTCGAGCAGATCTCCTTTCAGTCATTATGTCGGGTGTTTAGATCCTTCTTTGCACAAATGGCAATATGAAGTGATTTGTTATAGTGTCGTCACTATGTAGGTAAATTGGCTACTGGGGGAATGCTCTGCTCTCAAAGAGATGGAATTTTTGATGGTTGTTACATCATAGAGTTAGTTTTGTGATGTCAAAGCTCACTGGACAGAACTGCTACGTATTTGTAGAACACCACAGTGGGGTTTTTGAATTTTTTTACATCAGTAATGATATAATTATATATTGTACTACATTAAAAGGATTCTCGGAAATGATTTCTGTGTTTTTTTCTATGACTCTTTATAGGATTTCTTCAGAGCCTCTGCCCATTATTATCCCCTAGAATGTGGAATATACTGTAGTGTCTTCCATAATATGCTGGCAGATGATTGGCTTGTCATATTACATGACTAAACCCCCCTATGAAGTAATCTACAGGCTACAATTTATTCAGAGACAAACTCCTTACTTAACCATTGGTTAAAATGGAAGATTCCACTGTGTATGTAACTATTCTGATCTGTATCCATATAAAGGTTTTAGTACACAGTTTCCCATCATGTCTAATTATTTGCTTCTTTATTTCCCAAGTCGAATTCACATTCCAGTCACTATTCACTTTTATCAAGAAAGATGCAACCATTGGTTTTTAGCTCTTTTGGCTGACTTCTACTTTTGGTGTTCCTCCTAGAGTGACATGAATAGTTTTCGTTTAATTTGGGGCAAATTTAGCCCCTGTTGCAGTACCAATAATTAGAATTTTAATAATTCACATTCAATCAATCCCTTACTGACATTTGATATACAGTTACATTATGAAGTTGGTAAGAGTATATAGAGTGGGCTTATGGGATGGGTCTGCCCTATATATGTGGATGTAGGCACTTGACTTCATCATGGATATAAATCTGATCCTGGATGGTTAACTACCTAGATTTCGCAGTCAAAGCAACTCCAATTCTGTGTCCCATGCCCACCGAAAGTCCAAAGGGTAGAAGAGCCACGATTGTACACTACTCTGTAATACTATTGCTGTATAGTGTACAAGAAATCATGCCCCCTAACACTCAAGCACCCAAGGGTGACTAAAAATAAGAAAGAAATGTAAAAAAATAAATTCAATAAAAATGGTATCTATAATTGGTGTCTCTGCACCGCTAAAAGTCCAATTTAATACAAAATATAACAAAACTTACCCTAAAACTTGAACACCATTGCAAAAAAATTCCCAGAATGTTAAAAATAAAAACTACACTTTAGCATGTTGCACCTTTAAATTTGTGCCCAGCCTCAACCTGGCTTTGAGCAGCACTGATTGACTTCTCTTCTTTCCATGGCTGAGAAGGGCTATTTAAAATCTCTTGGCTCCTTTACTTTAGACTCTATCCACCAGGGAGTGCTGGGCTTCGAACAGCAGTTGCCTGCTGGACTATCTGCTGCAATCCACCCTGGAGGTTGCCTGAACATAACATAATCACAAGCCATATCCTTCCTGACCAACTTTCTTCATGGAGCAAATGAAAAGTCTGATCAATCAGATGCATGGACTGGCTCAGTTGGTTCAGGATCTAGCCCAATGTGTCCAACATAGTATGGCTGCATTTGCTCAGAGGATTGTTTCCCTGCCTACTCCTGTGGAACCCAAGGTTAACTTACCCAACTGATTTTCTGGTGATCGGGAAAGTTTTGTCTCATTGAGTTACAGTTGTAAAGTCTACTTCTGTCTGAGACTCCACCCTTTTGGCACAGAGGAACAGCAAGTTGGCCTTGTCATTTCATTCCTACAAAGGAATCCTCAAATGTGGGCCTTCTTTAAAGTCAGTATCATCTGAACTTCACTCAGTAGATTAATTCTTTGAGGTCTTGGGACTCCTCTATGATAAACCCAATATTAGGACAGGCAGAGACCTGAATGTATTCAAGACTTTTCTGACGTTTTTCCGATAAAGCTTGTGACCTACTTCCACCGCATAGGTGTTACGATTGTGGCATTGATTTTGCTCCTAATGTTAAGTTCCCAAAAGGTCAAGTATATAATGTTTCTGTGCCGGAGAAAGAAACCATGAAGGAATATATCCAGGATAGTCTCCGTAAAGGTCACATTCGTCCCTCTACCTCATCAGTAGGGGTCTGAGGCTTTGTATTAATTATCATAAATTAAATAAAATTACTGGTAAAAATCAGTGTCCTCTTCCTCTCATCCCTGATTTAACCAGATCTCAGGAGCCATGTGGTTCTCTAAACTGGATCTACATGGGGGCCTATAATCTTGTTCTGATTCGCAAAGGGGATGAGTTGAAGAAGGGCTTTCATACTCCTGTTGGTCATTGCCTTTTGGGTTAATTAGTGGCAGGGCCGGACTGGGAATAAAAATCAGCCCTGGCACTAAGCCCCCTGCAGCCCACATACAATATCCGCTTACAAAATTTCCCTTGTTCTCGCACCTCGCCACTTTCTAAAATAAACTACACTATAAAGCTGCTTTCACACGGAGCACTTTTGGTGCATTTTTTATGCGTTTTTGGTGCGTTTTTGTGCAGAAAGGCAGAGCAGTTGATGCTGTACATTTCTGCACAAAAAAACCGCATCAAAAAATGCACCAAAACCGCTCCGTGTGAGAGCTCCCTACATACAAGCAAGAAAGAAAGTGGTGCAGAGAAACCCCTCATCACAGAGTCAGGTGTGCACTTGCTTTACAATCCGGGACAAGCCCACACTGACACTACATAAGCACCAACATAACCTACAACCCCACCAATCACATCACCAGTAGTCAGGTCACCATCACATGAATACAGCACTAATTCAACATAGAAGTAAAATGACCCCTGACAGCAGGGACTCACAGGAGACGTCATCTCTGATGGGAGTTGTTCTCTTCTCCTTTTCTTCTCCTTCTGGCCCAAACCTCCATGACGTCTTCCCTGATGAGTTGTTCCCTTCCATTTCTTTCTCTGTCCGGTACAGCATGCAGTGTCTTCTTCTAGTGGTCACTACTCGTGCCTGTAGAATTTACCACAAATACATCTTAGACTCCTCTCTTTTCCAGCACTTTCCTATCAATTCCCCAAACAGCTATGTTAGACCCGAAAAATTAGAAATTAAAAAATGTCAGATAAGTGGCATGTAAATAGGTAGACCCCCATTAGGCAGGCAGGGCCAGTATGCAGGCAGGCAGGACCAGTATGTAGGCAGGCAGGGACAGTATATAGGCAGGCAGGGACAGTATGCAGACAGGCAGGGCCACTTATAGGCAGACAGGGACAGTATATAGGCAGGCAGGGACAGTATATAGGCAGACAGGGCCAGTATATAGGTAGGCAGGGGCGGTATATGGGCAGGCAGGGGCAGTATATAGGTAGGCAGGGCAGTATATAGGTAGGCAGGGCAGTGTATAGGCAGCCAGGGCAGTGTATAGGTAGGCAGGGCTATTATAGGCAGCCAGGGCAGTGTATAGGTAGGCAGGGCTATTATAGGCAGCCAGGGCAGGGTATAGGCAGCCAGGGCAGTGTATAGGTAGCCAGGGCTATTATAGGCAGCCAGGGCAGGGTATAGGCAGCCAGGGCAGGGTATAGGTAGCCAGGGCAGGGCATCATATAGCCAGGGCAGGGTATAGGTAGCCAGGGCAGGGCATCATATAGCCAGGGCAGGGTATAGGCAGCCAGGGCAGGGCATCATATAGCCAGGGCAGGGTATAGGTAGCCAGGGCAGGGTATAGGTAGCCAGGGCAGGGTATAGGTAGCCAGGGCAGGGCATCATATAGCCAGGGCAGGGTATAGGTAGCCAGGGCAGGGTATAGGTAGCCAGGGCAGGGCATCATATAGCCAGGGCAGGGTATAGGCAGCCAGGGCAGGGCATCATATAGCCAGGGCAGGGTATAGGTAGCCAGGGCAGGGCATCATATAGCCAGGGCAGGGTATAGGTAGCCAGAGCAGGGTATAGGTAGCCAGGGCATCATATAGCCAGGGCAGGGTATAGGTAGCCAGGGCAGTATATAGCCAGGGCAGGGCTATTATAGGCAGCCAGGGACAGTAAGTAGTTTAAAAAAAATAAAAAAATAATACTCACCCGCTGTCCCCTCCTCTTCACCTGCTCCGGAGCGGCCGCTCTCACCCGAGTGGGGGCCGCGGAGCGGGCGCGCGATGACGTCATCACATCGCGCGCCTGCCCCGCGGCCTCCTGGGAGCTGAACAGACAGGATCAGTAGATCCCAGCTGTTCAGCCTCGGCCACTGCTTGCACCGCATGGTGCAGGCGGCGGCTGTGATGGCTGCATGGCTGGGTCGGTGACCCGGCCATGCAGCCGTATGGCGAGGGGGGCCTGTCGGCCCCCTGCCACAGGGGTCCGGTCGCTGATGCGACCATTGCAGCCCCTGTAGCGCGCCACAGACCGGCGCCAAGACTCGGAGCCCACCTGGGAGGGGGAACACCGTCCTCCTCGGCGGGCGATACGAGCCGGCCCTGCGGCCCGGACCCCAGCGGCCCACCAGGCAAATGCCCGGTTTGCCCTATGGGCAGTCCGGGCCTGATTAGTGATCTTCCAAAATTTGGTTAATGGCATTTTTCGACACTTCATTAGACAGTTTGTTATTGTGTATCTGGATGACATTTTGGTGTTTTCCTCTGACTGGACTTCTACAGGTCCTCAGAGAAAGTCACCTATTCACCACGTTAGAGAACTGTCTTTTTTGAGTGCGTGAATATGGGTTTATGTTATATTCTTCTTCCTCACACCTTTTGTATGAATCCCGTCAAGGTTCAGGCTATTTTAAATTGGGCTCAACCTACTTCCCTTAAAGCTCTGCAGAGATTCTTAGGGTTTGCCAAATATTATCAAAAATGCATTCAGAATTTTTCTTCTATAGCCAAACCTTTGACGGATCTGACAAGAAAGGACTCTGATTTAGATGATTGGAAACCTGATGCCATTGCTGCTTTTGAAACTCTGAAATGTTGCTTTATGGATGTCTCTGTCTTGGTTCAGTCCAACCTCTCACAGCCCTTTATTGTAGAGGTTGATGCTTCTGAGTTAGGCATAGGAGCCATTCTCTCTCCTTCTCTTACGAATTGACATCCCTGTGCTTCTTTCTCTCACAAATTCTCTCCCACTGTAAAAAATTATGATATTGGCAATCGAGAATTTCTTTCTGTCAAATGGGATTTTAGAGAGTGCCATCGCTTTTTAGAAAGGGCTAGACACATGATAACTCTACTCACCAACCATAAGAATCTGGCCTATCCGAAATCTGCCAAGAGACTTAACCCCAGACAGGATAGATGGGCTCTATTTTTTACTGGATTTGACTTTATTGTTACTTACAGACCTGGATCTAGGAATGTTAAAGCTGACACATTGTCTCAAATTTTTTGTTCCACGGAACCCATTCTGGCTAAGGCTATGCTCACACGGCGCAATTGCGGCATATACAGTACGGCCGCAATTGCGCCGGGTGATTTGGGAGTTGAGCTGATACGTGCATACTCCTGTGGCCCGCCGGTCCCATAGACATGCATTACTTGCGGCGCGTATTCGCCGCGAATAATTGACATGTCACTTATCTCTCCGTGTGTACAATTCAATCGTATTGCACGAGCGGGGAAAGGAGGAGTAATCCATAGTTCTCTATGGGAACTATGAACTACTGTAATGTCGGCGCGCATCTCGCTCGGATTAGAGCTCAAATATGACGCGAAATGCGCGCCGAATTCCCCCCTTGTGAACATAGCCTTAGGGTGTTGTTGTATCCGCTGTCTCTCCAAATCTTGCCTCAACTATGAGAGAGCATCAGCACCTAGCCCCACCCACCACTCCCGTGGGGAGGTTACTTGTTCCCCTACAATTTAGACTCACGCTGTTTAATGAATTACATGATTCTGCATTGTGTAGTCTCATAGGAATCTCAGGAACCAAAAGTCTGATCTCTCATTCTCTGGTGTCCATCCATGATTCGTGATGCCACCACCTATGAGACTTGCACTCCAGTTAAGACTCCTCGTTCTCCTTGGGGGAACTTCATCCATTGCCTATCCCTCAAAGGCCATGATCCCATTTATGCATGGACTTTATCACCGATTTACCCCTTTCAGAGTAAGACAGTAATCTGGGTTGTGTTTGACCGCTTTAGTAAAATGTGTCATTTTGTTTCTTTGTCTCAGCTCCCAAATTCCACAACTCTATCTAGACTATTTATTGATTACATTGTACATTTACATGATATTCCCAAGAACATTGTTTCTGACAGGGGTGTGCAGTTTGTGTCTATGTTTTGGAGGGCTTTTGGTGCAAAACTTGGAGGTGAGAATTCACCATAATTAATCCTCATCATACCTCTATTAATACCTTAAAGGGGTTGTCTCGCTACAATGATTGGGTTTTAATTTAAAGATCTTTAAAAAACAAGCAGCTTTGCAATATATGTTCATTACAAATGTTCTACTGTTTTTGAGCTAGCCCTGTTAGTATTACTACATAAGATTCTCAAATCTCTATATTAGCAGACCTGTTGATACTTATATTACTAGATGTCAGTTCTGAATGACCTCATCCCCTTTTGAAGACAGGTCGGAGCAGAGAGCCCCCCCCAGCCAGAATGCTTCGTAGTGCAGGGAGGGGGAGGGAGGACTCTGGCGCCCTTTTGTCCGAGCTGCCTGGATTAACCCTGTGTGTGCCTGCTTCCTCCGCTCTCTACACAGATAGATGTGACAGCAGTGACCCTGTCGTTACTATAATCATGAAAAATTCTTTGGAACTGTGACTATACTTAATACTATACAAATCAGGCATGTGAATACTTTATGTTCTCCCGTATTAGGGACACATCCTAGTAATATTTAAAACACTGCCCTTGTTGTTGCTGGAGATGTGGAGAAGTGTAAGCTAAGCAGGGGATATAGGAACAAAATGAAATCCCCTCTGCTCTATTAGCAAAACCACTTCACCTTCCTCTTCTACACTCCAAAGATCAGCCCTCTCCTGCAACAGACCTAGGCAGGCACACACAGGGTGAACTCTGAGAGCAAACCCTCTCCCCCCCTGTAAAAGAAGTTACGTAGCTCCTGTGTGCTGATGGGAGGGGAGGGGGAGCAGAACAACAGACCAAGAGCACGCCCCTCAGTTCAACTTACCAGGGACAGTGACAGGCTGAAAGCTCGTAATGAGACAACTCCTTTAAGGTTTTTCTGTAATTTTTGTTTCAATCCTCCCTTTGGTTCTCTTTCCCCTTCCTGTTCCAAAAATCCTGAGGTGGAGATAGAAGCAAATAAACTGTGCACAGTTTGAGCTCAGGTTCAGTCGAACCTGAAGAAAACCCAAGTTATTCACAAAAGAAATACCGATATGCTGTAGAATCTTTACTCTTGATGTCGATAAGATTTGGCTTTCAACCCGAAACTTAAAAGTCAAAGCATCTTGTCATAAACTGGGGCCAAGATTTATAGGTCCATACAAAAACCTTCAGGTCAGTAATCCAGTATCATTTTCTCTAAGCCTTTCTCCGTCCTATTCCTATCTAAGCCTGTTACAATGAAATGACTGCAGGAGGTGTAAAATCTGTAATGCACAAGACTACAGAGCTCTAAGGAGTGAAAACGTGTCCTTCTCTTTAATAAGCAAAGCTCCGTTCCTAGAGATTACACACAGCAGGGAGTGACATCACCATGGACTGAGAGCAGCTTCCTGCTAATCAGATAGGAGAGAGAAGAGAGAGAGATGGTCAGTAGTAACCAAGAGAAATTTTTGTGCACTCAGAAGAGATAAAATCTCTCTTATCTCCTCAACAAAGCAAAATAAAAAAGTAATGTATTTGATAATAGACTTCATTTACCTTTTTACATGTTAAAAGCGAATTATTGTAGTGAGAAAACCACCTTTAAGCTTTAGGAAGTATAGGGCATTTTTTTTTTTTTTTTTGTTTTTTGTTTTTTTTTATAAGGTTTTATTTTAAAATTTTCCAAGTAAGCACAAGAAAAAAACAACAACATTCTCACATGTTCTACAGAGGCATTATAAGTACTACAAGATTAGAGATTTTACAATTGCAAAGGAGACACTAGCAATAGCAACTATATATGTGATACATTCAGCTGTGTCCAGATAATAATTCAGGAGATATACATTAAAGCACATTTCGGTAGTGCATTTATATATAGTACAAGTGTAAATGAGTAATGACAAAAAGGAATAGAGATCGCCCATCATTGTACTACTCTCCTCAAGTGTTTTTCAGTCATGTCATGCCTCTATGCCATACATTCCACACCCTCACAATCAATCTTCATCACACTTTGTCGGTCTCTGGCCCACCTACTCACATCCATTGACATTCAGATCGTCTGAGCCGCAGTCCAATTGCTCCAAACTGCATTGAAACGCTTGGGGATGCCCTTCGCAGCATATGTAATCTTGTACCTAGGGAGTTCTGCATTAACCAGCTGTTTCCACTGCTCTAAAGTATGGAACTTGGGCGGTTTCCAGTTTAAAAGGATGTTTTTCCTGGCATAGAAGAGCAGGAGTAGATAAAGGGTGCGGTCTGATTTACCCGGAATTAGATCTTCTACAATACCTAAGAGGCTATTCTCAGGTGAACACACATTAGGGAAACCCAGTTTCCTATTCAAAAAACAATGGATTTCCCGCCAATAGTTTTGCAGAACCGGGCACTCCCACACCATGTGAATCAAAGTTCCTCTCTCTGTACGGCAATAGTTTTCTGTCTGGCCCAGGCATCAGAAAGCTTTACTGTGCTTTTTTGCTATAAGGAGGAGGTAAAGGAGAAATTTAGGGGTGCTACATTACATGACAGATGTCTGTTTAGGAGTGCTTCTGAATTGAAGGAATGTGTTAGTGATATTTCACAGTTGATTTAGTTGAAGGGCCATCAACAACAATATTAACTAAGAAGGGTTTGCAGAGACCGTTGCACTCTCTAAGGGACCTTCACCAGTGCAACTGGGAAATGAGAGATGAGCTGGAGGAGATCGAAAAGGGTATCAGAAGAACTTCAAGTCCAAGTGCATTTTTTGTCATCCTAGAGTGGAGCACATGGAGAAGGTTAAGAAATATGACCTATACCTTTTCAGTAAGGTCCACACTGATTACATAGCCCTGAATGAAATGCAGGATGAACCTTAACATCACAACAGGGAAAGAGGGAGTGATTGGGAGTTTTCAGAGACTACTGTTCTGTTAGTTGTTGCTTATGATGGATCACACTCAGAGGATTTCTTCAGGCACTTTATTACTTGAGGGGTTAGCTGCCATTACACATGTGTCTGATCAGGTCCCTTACCACAAAACCTACAAGTTGCAATGTCCTTGTAGTACACACATACAAGTAGTGAGACCCCTAGAGCCATACAGAATATAACATTGTTATATCCTCTCTCTTTTAACTTGAGAAACAATAAAAAATAAGAAAAGACTACAGCTAACCTGACCAAGTAACTATAATACAGTACAGATAGATGTAATCATTGAGGTGGGCAGGCTTTCTGATCATTCTGATAGCTCTTGCTATAACTACAAAAGCAACTTCTAATCCTCAAATAGCACCAATGTGAATGCATATGATAAATTCCTATCAATTGTCACTAATGGCCTTGATCCTTCAGGTGAATTAGACATAGTCACCCCTTGCTTATATAGGAACTGCACTCTGCTGCTAAAGTTTTCAGGCCTTGCAGAACCCAGTTTATTGACAATCCCTAGTGGTGCTTTAGGTGGTGCTAAGGGACTGCATTGGCCTAGACCTATTAGAACAGTCCAGGTAGATGGTGGGGAGGGATAGACTGCATCTCTCCTTTAGGTTTTTCCTGGAGCAGTCAGAGAGCTGGGTGGGATGACTGCTCCCACATTTCCAGGTCCAGGACGGCTTTGAGTGGCCTATGTAAGTCTGGGGAGCCAAGTGAGCTGGGGATGTAATTCCTAGTTAGAATTTGTGTTTGGCTGTGCTAAGCCAGACCATAGCTGTTGCTGCAGAAGTCCTGCAATTTGGCCACGCTCCCTGTTCTTGGTGGGAAAGAACCCAGGAAACTTTCTTGGACAAGGAGACTGAGTTGTCCGGCACGGACTGTGTGACCCTGTTTTAGCTTCTTTCTGGCTGAAGTTAAGCCCTATGTTTTGTTTCCTGTTTGTTGACGGCTAAAATAAAAATCAAGATGTTAAATGGACACAAAAGACTTGGGTTTTGTCACACTAACTTTGAGCTGATCTTCCACAATAGCTAGAACCTTTCTGTGCATTAACTATTGTTGCTACAAAATGCAGCTTGTTTTCTGCTGATTCTAGCAGAAAAGTATTTCATTCCTCCCGTGACTTTCTCCAGTTCTCAACTACTGTAAACTACAGTCTACAATAAATCGGTATCATGTCTTGGTATCATGTACTCCATCACATAATACTTTCTGTAGCTTTCCCTTTTTTAGCTTTAATACCATTAATCCGTTGTATCATAGAGCCTCTACAAAATGCCTCCATAGAGTCCCAGACGGAACCAACTGAAGTCGAGTTTTGATTTAAATGAAAACATTTCTCCAAATCAGCTTGTATTTTGTTATTGTCCTTCAAGGGCAACCAGAAAGCATTCAGCCTCCACCTTCTCTCTATGTGAAACAAGTTTCTAGGTAAACGGATCGGTAGCATTAACAATGAATGATCGCGCATCAGGTCTTCCACCTTCATGTCAGTTGACATGCATATTGATCACCCACTACCATATCAATTCGCGATAAAGTGTCTTATATGCTGAAATGGAATATTGATTAGTGGTTGGATGCTTAGCATGTCCAATATCTGATAGATCCTTTAGCATATGCCCAAATGGCATCAGAGCTGAGTCTATCGATGCTCTAACCACCTGAATTTTATCCTAATGTGGGTCCACTACCGTATTAAAGTCTCCCACTATAATTACTGGTGCAGTAGGATACTTGGCAGTAAATCTAAGTACTGATTCAAAAGTTCTGCAGTTATAAAGGGGGAGAGGTATGTATACATTCAACATAATAACTGATATATCTCACGGTATACGCAGATATACCTCCCTTCTGTGTCACGTTCTATAGCCAAACACTTAAAGGGTATATTTTTATGAACCAAAATACTGACTTCTCTTGAATAATATGTATACAGAGTGACATTTCCATCCTATAGGTATTGCGGGGTTACGTATTGTTTCTTCATGGTGTAAAAGGATCATCATCTCCCGGTACTGATAAACTTTAAAGAGTAATAAAAATACAGCCGACCCTAGTGCTTTAGTATAAAAATAGATATTTCTTATTTACAATATTTACATTTGTTTTACAAAATCTAAAAATATATAAATAAAAAAGCAATAAAAATAAATATATATAATAAATGCATAAAAATATATAAATTAAGAAGAAACAATAAATATTTTAGAAAAATATATACATAAAAACGAAAAACAAAATATACAACTAAATACAGAAAAGATAGGTAAGACTAAATAAAAGAAATAAAAATGTACATAAAAAAGCATAAAAGGTGCTTGATGGTTAAGATTGAGGTAGGTATTTGGTCCGTGGTGGCTGGTGATTGGCGGTAGGTTTAATCTGGCTGTTGGCTGGTGGGCATTGCTGGTGACAGGTGGTTCATAGCAGGTGGTGTCGGTGGTAGTTGGTGATCGGCAGTTGGTTTCATATGGTTGTCGGCTGGTAGGAGATTGCTGGTGAAAAGTAGTTTATGGCAGCTGGTCAATGGTGGATGTTAAATTGGTGGTTGGTTTAATCTGGCTGTTGGCTGGTGACAAGTGTTCATAGCAGCTGGTCGGTGATGGCTGGTGATGGGCGGTTGGGTTCATATAGTTGCTGGTTGGTAGGAGATTGCTGGTGACAGGTGGTTCATAGCAGCAGTTGGAGAAGTTGCCTATAGTTATGGTAGAAGGTGGTGTTGGGGAGGGGTGGGGGTCTAGTGGTGAGGTGGTGTTATGGGGGTCACCACCTGGAATAAGAAAACATTTTAAAGACAATTTAGTGAAAACATCATTTACTGCAGATATATGTCTGATTCTTTCTAACATTCCTGACCCTTATGGTGAATCAGACATTGGTACATTATGCAGCATTATATGTTATTATCTTTTCTGTTTCCATTTAGACAAAAGTTCTTCTGAAACATCATTACCTCCATTTTGCAATTCACTCTGCTGTTTGTGAATGTTTCCTAAGTCATTATATGACTGCATCCCCCAAGGAACAGTCCTGGAGACCTGGTACTGAAGGTCCCTCATCTCCCTTCTCCCCTAAAAAGATAAATCATTAATGTCACCTCTGCCCTAATAGTCCTTTTTCCTCCTCTTCCCAGGGGGCAGCTCACTGGTCGTGGCTTCCCCTGAGTCTTTCTCCTTCTCGCTTTGACTTTCGGACCCCAAAAAAATAATATTAAAGTTCAATAGGCAAAACTGAAAAGAATTGGGATTTCAGGATGGTGTGATGTTATAGTGTGAAGTTAGTGCCATCACTGAGAGTAACTCACTGGTCGGGTGCTTGGTTCTCCTCTTCGAGGTTCCTTTTTCTAGGCCTAAGTCCAAGAAGGGCAAGACACTCACACCTGTTTAGATGAGACAGTGAATGATGAGAAGTTAGCCGGCCAAGTTGCAGTAAACAATAGTATGAGGTCCAGCATGGTCTGACAATTGGTCATCATCATTATCAGACTATTGTGTCCCAGATATTTATTGTGCTATGTGTCTCCATTGTTATACTGTGTTCCCCAATATACTGTGCAGAGAAGACCTCAAAATAAAGTCAGACACCAAACCAGATCCTAAAATTAATTCAGACTTCTATATACATTCAGACTCCCAAAAGTAAAGAGGACCCTGGAGGGAAGGGCCACAAGTAATAGACTGGCTTTTAAAACAAATCTAAAAGATAATGTCCAGTGCCAGGCCCCTGGAGTTCTCATGCCCTATAGTAGCTTTATGGTTATGTCGCTGACCACAGGTATTGTGCAGTACAAATAGTGACTTACTTGGTGTACACTGGTGTCTCTATCACTGTATCCGGCTCTCCAATCTCTGGGAGCTTGGCTGCTCTTTCTAAATAATATTTTAATGTCCTTCTTCTTCTCTTTGGACAAACAGCTAATAGTGGAGAAAATGAAGATTTTTAGGAATTTCATTGCATTTAAAAAACATGGAAGCAGATTTTGTGTCAACATTTTACACTTTCAGAAGGTTCTCTCTGTGTGACTACTCGCCATTTTACATGTCCGATAATCCAGCATCTGTCAGGTTCCACTTATTCTGGAATAAAGAAATGTGACTGTACATTTATTCTACGACTTTATTTTGCACTTATGTTCTTTGTGCTCCTCTAATTCCTTATATCTGACTCCCTTATTTTTTCGAGCAGATCTCCTTTCGGTCATTATGTCGCGTGGTTAGATCCTTCTTTGCACAAATAGCAATATGAAGTGATTTCGTATGGTGTCGTCACTATGTAGTAAACTGGCTACTGGGGGATGTTCTGTTCTCAAAGAGATGGAATGTTTGATGGTTGTTACATCATAGAGTTAGTTTTGTGATGTCAAAGCTCACTGGAAAGAACTGCTACGTATTTGAAGAACACCACAGTGGGGTTTTTGAATTGTTTTACATCAACAATGATATAATTATATATTGTACTACATTAAAAGGATTCTCGGAAATGATTTTTTGCGTGTTTTAATAAGTATGACTCTTTATAGGATTTTTAAGAGCCTTTGCCCATTATTATCCACCTACAATGTGGAATATTGTGTCTTCCATAATATGCTGGCATATGACTGGCTTGTCATATTACATGATTAAACACTCCCCCCCCCCCCCACACGAAGAAATCTACAGGCTACAATTTATTTAGAGACAAACCCCTTACTTAGCCTTTGGTTAAAATGGAAGATTCCGCTGTGTATGTACTTATTCTGATCTGTATCCTTATAAAGGTTGTAGTACACAATTTAGTACCCATCATGTCTAAAACTACAGATTAAAAAAAAATAATTACTCGTCTGACTCCTCTCCTCATTTGAGTGTTTCTCTTGTTCTCCATTAGCCCTGTTTGTATGTCCTCTGTCGTTTGAAGTCTGCCACCTCCCTGCCTGGTTAACATGAGTACTTTCCAGCCAACACCAACCTGCTTTGTGGCGGGCTAAAGTGAAGACCAAAGGGTAGCCTTAGACTATATCCCCCAGGAAGTGCCAGGCTTCAAACAGCAGTTGCAGTGGACTCTGTGATTGCCCTCTGTTTAGTCTGCTTGTCATCCATTGAGCCTGCTGGACTATCTGCTGCACCCTGGAGGTTGTCTGAGCATAACATAATCACAAGCCATATCCTTCCTGACCAGCTTTCTTCATGGAGCAAATGAAAAGTCTGATCAATCAGATGCATGGACTGGATCAGTTGTTTCAGGATCTAGACCAAAGTGTCCAACAAGGTATGGCTGCATTTGATCAGAGGATTGTTTCCCTGCCTATTTCGGTGGAACCCAAGGTTAACTTTCCCGACTGCTTTTCTGACAATCGGGAAAATTTGTCTCGTTAAGTTACAGCTGTAAACTCTACCGTTTGAGACCCCACTCTTTTGGCACAGAGGAACAGCAAGTTGGCCTTGTCATCTCATTCCTACAAAGGAATCCTAAAGCCTGGGTATTCTCATAAAAGCCAGAGTCACCCGAACTTCACTCAGTAGATTCTTTTTTTGAGGCCTTGGGACTCTTCTGTGATGGACCCAATATTAGGATGGTGGCAACGACCTAAGTTTATTCAAGACTTTCAGACAATGTTTCTGAAAAAGCTTGTGACCTACTTCCGTCGCATAGGTCATATGATTGTGCCATTGATTTTCTTCCTGATGTTAAGTTCCCAAAAGGTTAAGTATATAATCTTTCTGTGCCGAAGAAACAAACCATGAAGGAAAATATCTAGGATAGTCTCTGTAAAAGTCACATTTGTCCCTCTACCTCACCAGTAGGGGTCTGGGGTTTTCTTTGGTAAAAAAAAATGGTCTGAGGCTTTGTATTAATTACCATGAATTAAATAAAATTACTGGTAAGAATCAGTGTCCTCTTCCTTTCATCCCTAATTCAACCAGATCTCAGGAGCCTCGTGGGTCTCTAAACTTGATCTACGTGGGTGGTTATAAACTGGTTCCGATTCGCAAAGGGGATGAGTGGAAGAAGGTCTTTAATACTCCTGATGGTCATTATGAATATTTGGTCATGCCTTCTGGGCTAATTGGCAGTGTTCCAAAATTTTATTTATGACATTTTTCGACACTTCATTAGACAGTTTGTTATTGTGTATCTGGATGACATTTTGGTGTTTTCCTCTGACTGGGCTTCTACAGGTCCTCAGAGAAAATCACCTATTCACCACGTTAGTTTTTTGAGTACATGAATAACCGTTTCTAGGTTATATTCTTCCTCTTCACACCTTTCGTTTGGATCCTGTCAAGGTTCGGGCTATTTTTAAATTGGGTTCAACCTACTTCCCTTAAAGCTCTGCAGAGATCCTTAGGGTTTGCCAAATATTATCAAATGCATTCAGAATTTTTCTTCTATAGCCAAACCTTTGACGGATCTGACAAAAAGGGCTCTGATTCAGATGATTAGAAACCTGATGCCATTGCTGCTTTTGAAACTCTGAAATGTTGCTTTATGGAAGTCCCTCTCTTGGGTCAGCCTAACACACCCCTTTATTGTAGAGGTTGATGCTTCTGAGTTAAGTATAGAAGCCATTCTCTCTCAAGGACCTCCCTCTCTTGCAAATTCTCTCCCACTGAGACCAATTATGATATTGGTAATTGAGAATTTCTTGCTGTTAAATGCGATTTTGAAGAGTGCCGTCACTTTTTAGAGAGGGCTAGACACCAGATAACCATACTTACCGACCACAACAATCTGACCTATCCGAAATCTTCCAAGATATTTAACCCCAGACAGGATAGATGGGCTCTATTTTTTACTAGATTTGATTTTATTGTTACTTACAGACCCCGATCTACGAATGTTAAAGCTGACGCATTGTCTCAAACTTTTTCTTCCACTCATTCTCTAAACTTATCTACAGAAAGGTTATTGTTGTATCCACTGTCTCTCCAAATCTTGCCTCAATTATAAGAGAGAGCACCTGGTCCCACCCACCTCACCTGTGGGGAGGTTACTTGTTCCCTTACAATTTAGACCTAGGCTGTTTAATGAATCACATGATTCTGTATTGTGTAGTCACCTAGGAATCTCGGGAAGCAAAAGACTGATCTCTCATTCTCCGGTGTTCATCCATGATTCGTGATGTCACCGCCTATGTTTCTGTCTATGAGACTTGCACTCCAATAAAAATTCCTTGTTCCCCTTGGGGGAACTTCATCCATTGCCTATTCCTCAAAGGCCATGATCCCATTTATGCATGGACTTTATCACTGATTTACCCCTTTCAGAGAGTAAGAGGGTAATCTGGGTTGTGTTTGACCGCTTTAGTAAAATGTGTCATTTTGTTTCTTTATCTCAGCTCCCAGATTCCACAACTCTATCTAGACTATTTATTGATTACATTGTCCATTTACATGATAATCCCGAGAACATTGTTTCTGACAGGAGTGTGCAGTTTGTGGCTAAGTTTTGGACGGCTTTTGGTGCAAAACTTGGAGGTGAGTTGACCTTTTCATCACTCTCCATCCCAAAACCAATGGTCAGACAGAAAGTTTTAACCAGTCGAGCAATATCTTAGGTGTTACTGTAGTGATGACCAGGCTTCATTCAGGTTTAATTTCATGGCAGAATTCGCCATAATTAATCCTCATCCTACCTCTATTAATACCTTAACGTTTTTCTGTAATTTTTGTTTCAATCCTCCCTTTGGTTCTCTTTCCGCTTCCTGTTCCAAAAATCCTGAGGTGGAGACAGAAACAAATAAACTGTGCACAATCTGAGCTCAGGTTCAGTCGAACCTGAAGAAAACCCAAGTTACTCACAAAAGAAATATCGATATACTGTAGAATCTCTATTCTTGATGCCGATAAGATTTGTATTTCAACCAAGAACTCGAAACTCAAAGCATCTTGTCATAAACTGGGGCCAAGATTTATAGGCCCATACAAAATCCTTCAGGTCATTAATCCAGTATAATTTTCTCTACGCCTTCCTCTGTCCTATTCCTATCTAAGCCTGTTACAGTGAAATGACTGTAGGAGATGTAAAATCTGTAATGCACAAGACTACAGAGCTCTAAGGAGTGAAAACGTGTCCTTCTCTTAAATAAGCAAAGCTCCATTCCTAGAGATTACACACAGTAGGAAGTGACATCTCCATGGACTGAGAGCAGCTTCCTGCTAATCAGATAAGAGAGAGAAGAGAGAGATGGTCAGTAGTAACAAAGAGAAATTTGTGTGTACTCAGAAGAGATAAAATATCTCTTATCTCCTCAACAAAGCAAAATAAAAAAGTAATGTATTTGATAATAGACTTCATTAACCTTTTTACATGTTAGCAGCAAATCATTGTAATGAGAAAACCCCCTTTAAGCTTTAGGAAGTATAGGGCATTAGTTTTCTGTCTGGCCCAGGCTTCATAAAGCTTTACTGTGCTTTTTTGCTATAAGGAGGAGGTAAAGGAGAAATTCAGTGATGCTACATTACATGACAGAAGGAGAAGGTTAATAAATATTCCTTTTCAGTAAGGTTCACACTGATTACATACCCCTGAAGGAGCTGCAGGATGAACCTTAAAATCACAAAAGGGAAGGAGGGAGTGATTGGGAGTTTTCAGAGACTACTGTTCTATTAGATGTTGCGTATTATGGATCACACTCAGATGATTTCTTCAGGCACTTTATTACACGAGGTGATAGCTGCCATTACACATGTGTCTGATCAGGTCCCTGATCACTGAGCAAACAAGTTGCAATGTCCTTGTAGTACACACATACAAGTAGTGAGACCCCTAGAGCCATACAGAATATAACATATTGCTACATCCTTTCTCTTTTAACTGGAGGAACAATGAAAAAGAAGAAAACACCAGTTAACATGACCAAGCAAGAGGTAACTATAATAAAGTACAGATAGATGTAATCCTTAATCATTCTGCTAGTTCTTTCTACAACTACAAAAGCAACTTCTAATCCTCAAAGACCACCAATGTGAATGCATATGATAAATTCCTATCAATTATCACTAATGGCCTTCATCCTTCAGGTGAATTAGACATAGACACCCCTTGCTTATATAGGAACTGCACTCTGCTGCTAAAGTTTTCAGGCCTTCATAACCCAGTGTATTGACAATACCTAGTGGTGCTTTATGTGGCGCTATGGGACGATATTGTCCTAGACCTATTAGAACAGTCCAGGTAGATGGTAAGGAGGGATAGAATGCATCTGTTCTTGAGGGAAATATTGATTATGCAAAAGGGGAAGATAAAAAGATTTCAAGAACTGGCATTTCCTTCTCTATTCTGAATTTGGGCTACATGATCCTTGTCAGGGTATTGGCAAACTGGCTGAAGGCTGGATCATTCATTTATGCCTTGCTGCAGGATTGCAGACAGCTTTGCCCTCTTCAGGAACATTGTAAAATATATCAAAGAATAACTGTGTGTCCACAGCCCTGGTCAGTCCTGACCATGAAAAGGCATTTGATCATTATAAGTACATATACTTGGACAGAGTGCTACAAGGTTCAGGCTGGTTCACCTTATGTACAGTCATATTTTTTGCATGGTGTTGATGAATGGCTGGAGGACTGACCCTTTTTATGCCCAGTTTTACTTTAGCCTACCAATAATTAATAAAACAATTAAAGTCACTCTGCTCAGTAAGTAGTTGAGAAATATTACTAAGTCTCTTAGAATCCTAGAAGTAAAGATCCTGTAACATAAAAACTTCAGCTCGCCACAGGGTGTCCCATATAGCTATTTAAAATTTGCCACCCACAATATTATAATTGTCCCTCAATTTCCACTAGAGTTTCTGCATCAAGTGTAAGGTAGGAAGTCTCTTGGATTGTATGAAAAACTTCTTAGAGTCCAGCTTGCTATATAGATTGGTGGAGCTAAAATACTGCCATAATAATCTAAGATTCATGTCTGAGCTCCCCTCTTCTTCCCAATTTTTTAAATATTGTAATTACTCTGCTAAACAATAGGTAGCAGGATTGGTTATTGCTAACCCTCCTTTATCTTTTGCCAGTTGTAGTGCTTCTAGCTTTATTCGGGCATGACCTCTGCCCCAAACAAGCGCTCTAAACATTTAGTTAACTATGAAATAGAATCTCTGTGGAATCCATAATGGTGCTGTCAGGAAAACCGCCTGTCGGGCCCACTCGAGGGTCGACGGCCTGACTTGGTGTGTATCATGACCTTGTGATCCTCCTAGGGGTGCATAAGGTCAGCCGGATATGGTTTCACAATTAACCCCTGTCCACACAGGCACAGGAGGGCCCAGGGAGTGCGAGAGGACACCCTACTCGCCCACGACCCTGAACGGCTGGGAGAGATCTTTTTACCCACGCTGGTTAAACAGAGCTCTGCCAGCCCAGTAGACTGCCACCAGTTCCTCGTTGGTTATTAGACTGGTCCGTTACCGATTTAGAACAAGGCCAGGAACCAGCCTCGGGTAGCTCTATATATTAAAGACTGAGAATAAGGCAGGTGAGGTCGATGATCAAGACAACAAACCAGCCCAGATTAAAGTTTATAGATTTAATTTGCCTTGGAGGGCACACTAGACAAACAATATATACATAGTGACAATACTATACAGTAATTGGTCAGAGGTGCAAATATGGGTATGGTTACAAAAAGGCAGCAAGATGTGTCTAGTTACTTTAGGTTAGCCTTGTGCGGGCCTGCACCAGGGTGAAATGTGGCCTGCTGGTTCTGGACACTCCTGTACGCTCAGCATAACCCTTTCCAATAGAATGACCCTGGGACCCACTCACACCCCTGGGACGGTCTACAAACTCCTCCCTCTCTGGCCATGCCGTTTTTTGGCTGAAACACAAAATGCACCATACTGCGGCAGGGTCTTGGCACAGAACTAAGCCAGTGATAACATCAGAACCGGATGGGCCTAAGCTACGGCCTGGTACCAAACGCGCCAGCCCTATTTGGTTTCTACGGCCATCTTTGGATTTCTCTCTTACCCTGCACCCTACAAAGGGGGGGAGTGCCCACTATACATGTGGGAATTTTTTTTTTTAAAATAGAAACGGGGGTGGCCCGTGTACATGATTTCTATAAATTTTCCTTTATAAATATTGGTCCCATTGTCTCCTAGCTCCTTTGTTCCCCATTTCCTGTGAGACCCCAGTGCTAGCCTGACCCAGTTACTAAGGGATTTTAAATGAAATTCTTTGTGGCCCCCCCTGCGGGAGATCCCCTCTCTGTCCTTTGTTAGCCAGGTCAAAATGTTCCGCCAAATTAAGGGCCTCCTGGGACAGTGTTGTTGATAAATTTTGAGTTAGAAGCTGCGGGGGGGGCTTACAATTTTTTTGTAAATTTCCTCACAAGGCATTATGGGGAAATGGATAATATTATCACCCATATCTTTTTTCAAAAATTTGCCCGGTCACTGCGATAAGGGAAATTTTTACCCACACATCTAATAGTATTTAAATTAGTAAGAGTAGAATTCTAAAATTCCTTTTCCCCCCCCCTTTTCCCCAAATTTGAGATAAACTATCCCCAAGTATTTAAAGCAATGTAAAAGCAAAGGGGATGTCAGTGACAAGTTCTTATGTTGGGTTCAACTGGCATTGTAACCCAATTTATCCCCCCGTTTGATAGTTAACCCTGAAATGTCTGAATTGTTCCTATTTATAATAACTTTTTTTGGGAGAGAGACATCGGCATTTGCCAAAAACAGCAAAATATCGACTGTGTTAAGAGCGATTTTATCTTCTACTGTCCCACTTTTTAAATCCTTTGAACTTAGTATTAGATCAAATTAATGTTGCTAATGGTTCTATCACCAGAGCAAACAGCAATGGTGATAAAGGGAAATCGTTGTCTTGTACCCCTTTCCAAAAATGTTTTCTAAGTGTTTCTCATTCGCGTGTAACTTAGCTCGGGAGCCATTATAGAATATTTTATTCATGAAATAATGTGTAGCCTAATCCTTTTTTCTTCAGGAGGGCCCATAAAACTCCCATTCGAAGATACAAAATGCTTTAGCAGCATCACTTGAACGTATTGTCACGGGTGGGCCCGCGACCCCCGTCCCGGGTAGCGGGCACACCCGTGGCCTCCGCACGAGCGAAACCACCCGCCCGCATGCGGGCGGTGGGCACGCTCACCCTGCCGGCCAGCCCACCCTCCTACTTACCCGGCCGCGCTCCTGTTGCTGCTCCAGCCTCCCAGTGCGCGCGTACCCGATCTCTAAGGCGCGCGCTGCGCCGGCTCTGTGAAATTCAAAGGGGCCATTGTACTGGTAATTGGCTATTGCCGGTCACTGCCCTTATTTAAGCCTGCCCCTTCCTGGTGCTTTTTTCCCAGATCTTTAGTGCCATTAGCCTACTGAGAAAGCGTTCAACCTTGTTCTGTTTTACCGGGGTACGTACCATTAGTTTCCCGTTCCTCGACCAACGCATCTTGCCACCTGCTCTGACCTACGCCTGCCCACGACCACGAACCATTGCCGCCTGTCCTGACCTTCTGCCTGTCCCCGACTACGAGCCTCCTGATGATTTTGAAACCACGCTAATACTTTGGCTGCCACCGCAAGCAAGTCACGTCAGGGGTAACGACCTGGTAGACTCCCGCCACAGCAAGTCCATCCCGCTTTGCAGCGAGCTCTGGTGAAAACCGGGACATACTTAGATTCCGTTCCCTGGCGTGGCTTACACCATTGCTTGCGGTGGTCCAGTGGATCCACTTCTACGTCTGGGATCGTGACACATATGACCTTAAAAACTTTGAGATTCTCGGTTCACATATTTTGATCAAAAGATGTTTAAGCTGCCCACGACTTTCAACGTGATCTCAAATAGGCAGTCCTATGCTATCTTTTACCTCTCAATAGAGCCTCCAGGCCTCTCACTGGGGCCCAAAAGACCTCCTTTATCCAGAGAGAAAAAAAATAAAAAACACCCTACCTGCAGGCTGCACTTCTTATGACAGCCTGTGAGAGTTTAAGATGGCACCCAGGTTTGCATACGTTTTTTCAGAAATGTTTTCTGTGCAGAACCATACGTTATATTTGGTGTATATTGATTTTAACCTAAATGGGGAGGAAAGGGTGCCCCATTTTTTGACTTTTCTGCACCCCGCCCCACTCTCAGAGGGCTGTCATAAGAAGTGCAGCCTGCAGGTTTGAGTGTTTTTTTATTTTTTTTCTCTCTGGATAAAGGAGGTCTTGACCCAGTGAGAGGCCTGGAGGGTCTATTGAGAGGTAAAAGATAGCATAGGACTGCCCTATTTTAGATCACGTTGAAAGTCGTGGGGCAGCTTAAACATCTTTTTGATCAAAATATGTGAACCGAGAATCTCAAAGTTTTTTCATGTATGATAGATAGCATAAAATCTTCTTTAGGGATTTCCACGTAATTAAAAGCACAAATGACCTTAGTCCCCCATTTTTTCCAACTTTTTAAATTGTAAAAAGATATAATCTCTGTATAAATTTTTGGGAGGGGGTTTCTGCGAACAAAAAACTGCCCGGTCAAAGGGTTACCAGATCCAATATAATAAATTTTTAAAAGGAAGGTGAAAAGGAGGTGAGAAAGAGAAGTGGCCCGCAGTTTTACCAGGCCCCGGAAGGGGCCCGTGTGTATGACCCCCCAAAAGCCGATGCCCTTTTGCTTTTACCCCCACTGCCTCAGGGGCCTTTTCCCCCACACAAGGGGATGGCCAACAAAATTTTGTCTTCCTCACCGCCCGGGCCCAGACGTTTTCATACGGAAGGGGGGGACCATTTAGGAAGGGGACCCGCCTGCCAGACCCGTGAAGGCAAGTGGCAAAACAACTTCATCCACCACCTGCCCTTTTATGTGGAAATTTGAAATGGAAGCCCCTGGGCCCATCGGGGGTTTCAAATGGGCTCCCAATTGGGGGGCCCGTCCTGAGTCGGGTTTAAAAGATTTTACAAAAGTTTTTTCACCCAAAAAGGGCCTTTGGGTTTGTTCACCTTGACATGCGTTTAAAGGTTCGCCATCACTGATCTATTTAAATAAAACTTTTAACCGAATTGTGTTTTTCAAATGGCATTAAAAAAAAACAGCCGAATGGGTTTTTGGAACAAGGGGTTTTTTTCCGTTTTCCCAAGCAAATTTATTACCACCTCTTCATAAAAGCAGGAACACGCCCTGTGGCCCCCCGCATATGGGAAAACAAACAAATAATAAAGGTTGTAATATGGCACTATATTGTTTATATACCTCCCGTTTTCCAAAACCCTCCAGCCTTTGGGGAATTTTTTGTTTGCTAGTGCAGCTAGCCAAAATTTCAAAATTTTCCCGTAACAAAAAGGGAGCATCAAGGGGCCCCTCTGTGTCTTGGCAAAACTATGTCTTTTAATACATTTTTATCAACCAGGAGATTTTTTTTCCAATCTAGAATAAAATAAGTCCTTTTTTAGAAGTAAACCCTAAAAACCCAAATGGGCCCAAAAAAATCTCTACCAATTTCCTGCTGCGGTATGTAAAGCGTTTAAAAAGGTGTAAAAAAAACACAAGGAACTGTCCCCCCGACTTTCCTTTGGCCCCCCAATGAAATAAAAAAACCCCTTTTTGTTGGTGCAGGGCAATGGCCCCACTGAACCCCTTTGTATTAGTAGTATGGCTAAAATCGATAAATCCGGGTTGGTTTTCCTTGAGCAGTCAGAGAGCGGGGGGGGTGCTCTCCCAAAATTTTCCCAGGTCCAGGCCGCTTTGAGTGGCCCCTTTTAAGTCTGGAGACAAGGAGCGGGGTGTGTTCCCATGAAAATTTTATTTTTGGTTTGGCTAACCCAGCCCATAGCTGATCTCAAAACCTCGATTTGTCCACATTCCCTGTTCCTGGTGGGAAAGAACCCAAAAAATTCGGACAAAAAGGGGTTTGATTTTTCCCCGTGGGGGCGGTAGCCCTTTTTTGTTTCTTTTGGCTAAAGTTAAGCCCCTTTTTTGTTTTCTGTTTGTTGACCCCAAAAAAAAAAATTAAGCTTTAAAACAGACCAAGGACGGGGTGTCAGGGACTGGTCGGGACCGCCACACAGACACAACAAGGGGGCCCTGACCTGTTCCCACCCCTGTCCCTCCTTTTGGGGAAAAACCGACTCCTTAAATGGGCCGGCCCCAACCCGGGAAACGATGGCTGTATGATCTAGGTGCAACACAGCAAACCAGAAAAAAACAAAAACAAAAGCAGGCGCCCAAAGTCGGCAACAGTACGGCAAGGATGACAAAAGGGGATGAACAGAATACAAGCCAAAGGGTCAATACCAGAGGGAGCAAAAGTCCCAAAATCACTAAGAGGACTTTTCAGGAGAAAAGAGGTCAAATAAAAAAGGGTAAATAAAAGAAAGGGCTAGTAAAGAAGGACTTATAGGGGCACGGGGTTACTGGGAAGGCACCCCTTAAATAGGTGAGACAGACACAGAACAGAGGTGTTTGGGGAAAAAAAAACACAAAGCTAATGGGGAAACAAGGCTTCAATCAAGGAGGAACTGGTTAAAACTAAAAGAGTCGGGAGTTTTCCCTGGCCAGGGCTTGGCCAGGATAAATACCAAAAGGGAAAAAAGGCCCAATTTCACAAAGTAAAAAAGGGAACAAAGTATTACGTTAAAAACCATGGTTTACGTGTACCGGCCGTGGCCGGTGACCAGAACCAAAAGCAGGGGGCTGCCGGAAAACAATGAAGAAAAAAAAAACCCCCCCCCTTGGAGGGCCACCGGACCCAACAGACCTTCTGGTTTGGCAGAGTGTATTTGGTAAATTTTTCCCCTTTACTAACTCGGGGAATTTTTGCCGATGGGACAGGAGACGGACATTTTTTGGGTTGGGCGGCGATTCCCATTGGGTTTTTTTAATTCTCATTTGGGGTTTTTTAAGTTTTATGACCTTTCCCCCAGACTGTGCACATAAATCAGATCAGAACATACTTCCGGGAGAAAAAAAATTTTCAGTTTCCTTAATATGCAAATTCATAATTCTTGCGCCGGAGCAACAATTAAGCTTTGCCCCGAGCAAGGCTATGGTACAATCCAGGCTGGTGTGGAGGAAAAAATTAACAGCAATCCTATCTAAAACATCAGATTTACTTTGAAATATTGTGGCATTAATTACCGCCCCAAAAAAGGGGATCCCAGTCTTAAAAATGAGAACCAATGATCCCCCCCTTTGATTAGCTAGTGGTTCCAGTCAAACACAGGATTATGGGGGCGGAGCCAGGGCAAGCCAAGAAAAATTCCGCAGGATTTTCTCCAAACAAAAACGAAATTTTTTCTGTATGGAACCCCAACTTTCAAAGTGTTTCCCCGCAGTTCAATTTTTTTTTCCCCCGGTTAGGGGTTAAACCCCCCCCCTGAAACCAAAAAGGGGAAGCATTTAAGGAACTATTCCAAACCCCCCGGGACAACAGACATACTAAAAAAAACTACAGCTGCCCCCGATCCAATCATAGCTTGACAACAAAATTCTTTGAAATTGAGACCAAGGATACAGGCAAAAAAACTTATTTCCAGAATTAGGGGGGTACCTGATACCCCCAGTTTCCTTCCTGGAAAAATTTCTCAGGCGTTTGGTGTTTTTCCCCGAGGTACTTGGCCAGTTCGGGGAAAGCCCCTCAGAAAAGGTTGGAATTTTTCCACAAAAAAGACAAGGCATTCTCCACCGATGTCTCCCCTGGGGGAGCAGATGTACAACCCAAACCATGGTTCTTTTTCGGAGTGGTGTAGGGTAGAAGAGGAGAATTTCAGAGAAATAACGGGGTTTTACAGAAAAATTTGACTTGAACAAACAGGCACCCCCCATGTTTTTCCCTGCATCCTCTCAACCTTCTGTCAATATCACGGTAATCATAAAAATTCAAAAATTTAATGTGTCAGGGGGTTTGGGTGGCGACCAAGCCCTTTAACCCCACAACAGCCCTTTGTCTGAAGAGGGTTTTAAAGGGGTTGGGCAGACCACCCGGGCATGGGGAACCATTGGCAGAATCAGAACAATGTTCTTCGGCTGACGGGGCCCTGTGAATAGACACAGGGGGAGTTTCTGCCCATGCCACACGATTGGGATTGTCATAGACATGGCCCCCAAAACCTGAAAAAATCTTTAATCGAGCCATTCCGGGGCTTCAGGGGCATAGCTATGCCCAATCCTGAGGGGGCCCCGGAGGAAGCACCCAAAAACCCACCTTTTCGGTTTAGTGGGAAAAAAATTAAAGCGGAAAAAAATTCCCCAAAGTCCGGAACCTTCTGGGTTTCCACAAAGCGATCCGTAGAAGCAAATTTTTGTTTTTAAAGGATGCTAGGATTTTACAAAAACAAAAAAAAAAAAAAAGGGCAGGGGGACAAGATGGGGCGGGGAAGACCAGGGGCCCAGGTAGCTATGGCATCCAACTTCACATTTGGTTAAAAACCCCACCCTGCCCTGAAAGGGGTTGGTCAACTCGTCCCGGCGGTCAGTGGCCGACAAGTGGTACTCAATTAAACCGCCGGGGGGGTTGATTAGGGTAAGGGCCTGCTATAATGTCAGGGACCGTCAGGGGGAACCACACAGACACAGACAAGTGGGCCCGACTCTGATCCCGCCCCTGTCCCCCGCCTTTTGGGGAACCCCACTCCTTAAAAGGCCGGCCCCAAACCCGGGGAAAATGATGGCTGCACTGATCTAGGTGCAACACAGACAGACAAACAGCACAGAACAAATAACGAAGTCGGCGGTCCCAAAATCGGCAACAGTAGGTCAAGAGGTACGAGACATGAGACAAAAGGGTAAACAGAATACAACCAAAGGCAATACCAACGGGGGAGAAATACCAAATCACTAAGAGAGAGCTTGCAGGAGAAAAGCAGGGGAAATACAGGAAAGGGAAATGCAAAGTAAGGGGCCCACAAGCAGAGGGACCTTAGAGGGGACAGGGTAAGGTGAAGGCATCCTTAATAGGTGAGCAGCAGACAAGAACAAGGTGATTGGGGGAAGAAACACAAAGCTAGAAGGGAAACAAGGGGTGTCAAACAGGGGAACATGGTTTAACTGAAAGAGTGCGGGAATTGCCGGGCCCCGGGGGTTTTGGGCCCGGGAAACATTACCTACAAGGAAAGAAGGACCAGTTCAAACAGGAATAAGACGACAAAGTATTAGTTTAAAAAAAAAACCCTGGTTTTTCCGTACCGGCCGTGGCCGGTGACCAGAAACCCAAAAAAAGGGGGGGTCCAGGACAATATGACACTTGGGTTTTTTTCACAAATTTTAGTGATCTTCCACAATACGGGCCTTTCTGTTATTAAAATTTTGCTAGAAAAAAGCCCAGCCCTTTTTCCCGTCCCAAAAAAAGACTTTTTTTTTAATTTAAAAAAAAAAAAAAAAAAAAAAGACAAAAAACACTTGTTTTTTGCTGATTCTAGAAAAATTATTTTAAATTTCCCCTGTTTTTCTCCCGTTTCAACTGTGTAAACTACAGTCTACAATAAATCGGATCAGTCTTGGGATCATGTCTCTAACAATATTAGTTTCTGACTTCCCTCTTACTTAAATACCATTAATCTGTTTTATCATAGAGCCTCCAAAAAAATCCAATAGATCCCAAAAGAACCAACTGGAGCGAATTTTCATTTAATTTAAAAATTTCTCCAAATCCTTTTTTATTTTGTTTT
>JAODAL010030049.1:0-50628 GCA_025379985.1 Phyllomedusa bahiana | reverse complement strand
GAAATAAAACCTGCCTATACCCGGCCTATAGGGGTTTTTTATTCTTTTATTATTATTATTAGTATTATTTTTTCATTTTTTGGGGGGAGAGCCCTTGATTCCAGGGGCGGGCCCTTTCAGGGGGGACAAAAACAAAAAATTTAAAAACAATTACAAAGTGAAAATTAATTTGACTAACCTGGTACAGGGGAAAAGGAGAGGGTCCCTGCCCGTGGGGCTTAAATTTGGGGGGGGGAAAGGGAAGGAGAACAAAAAGGTGGGGGGCCCAGACATTTTTTGGGGGGGTGGAGCAGTGCTACACGGTTATTTTTGGTTTTAGGCAATCCTGAAGAGGTGGGTTTTTCAGGTTAGTTTGAGGCTAGGAGAGAGGGGGGGTCTGAGGTTTTGGGGGGCTAGTGAGTTCCGAGGGGGGGAAAGCACGAGAAAAGGGTTTAGAGCGTTTTGTGAGGGGTGATAAGGGGGAGGAGGGGGGAAGGCCCTGGGAAGAGCGGGGGGTTTCTTTAAGGGGGGAGGTATTTAGAGTTTAAAGGCAGAGATATATGGAGGGGAGGGGTTATAGAGAGCCTTGTGTAAAGGGGTTGCAAACTTAAAAGGCAAATCGCTGGGCAATGGTTAGCCAGTAAAGGGATTGGCAGGGGAAAGAGGCGGGGGGGATTTAGCGAGGGGAGAGGTGAATCAGACGGGCAGAAAGATTTAAAGGATGGTTTTGAGGGGGTGAGAGTGCTAGATGGGGGGCCCCAAAAAGGGAAGAATTTTTGCAGTAGTCTAGGTGGAGATGGGGGAAAAAGGGACCACATTTTTTGCTTTCAGAGTTTAAGAATGAGCGGATTCGGGAAATTTTTTTTGGTGGGGTGCGGGCAGGGGTAAGGGTTTGGACCTGCCTAAAAACCTGCCTTAGGAGCATATACCTGTTTAAACCCTCCCCAGAGACTTTATACCTCCCTTTTTAAAAACCTGTTTTTGAAAATTTATCCCTCCCTAATACCTCCCTTAAGGGGACACTTCCTGCCTTTTTCCTCCCCTAACCCTGCCTTTTAGAGACTTTAAAATTTGCTATCCCCTCCCTATAAGGCATAAAACCTGCCTATTTCCTGCCTTTTGAAAACTTTATCCCGGTATTCCTCCCTATTTTGAAGAAATATACCTGCTTTTACCCCCTTGGGGGACTTTACCGGGCCTAAAACCCTGCCTATAGAGCCTTTAAAACCTGCCTTTCCCCTCCCTTTATAGAGACTTTATACCGGGTTTCCTAAAACCCTCCCTTTTAAAGAAGGAAATATTTTTTTTTTTTTTTTATTAACCGGCCTATTACTGCCTATAGAAACTTTATACCCCCTAAAACCTCCCTATAAGGCATATACTCCCAAACCTTAAAACCCTGCCTTTTGGGGGCATTTTGCCCCCTGCCAAAAACCTGCCTTTTTGAAGGGACTTTCCCCTTCCCTGCCAAAAAATTTTTATTATTTCCCTGCCTTTGGGGGGAAAAATTTATACCTTTTAATCCCCTGTTGAATATAACCTGTTTTTCCCCTTTTTTGGGGAAAAAAATATTTTTAACCTCCCCTATAAAACCTCCCCTTTTGTGGGGGACTATCCTCCTAAAAACTGCCGGATGGGGGACATAACTCCCTTTAAACCTGCCTTTGGGGGAATTCCCTGCCTTTAACTTTTCCCTTTAGGGGGGAAATATTTAAACCCCTTTGAACCCCTATACCCAATCCCTTTAGGGGGGGTTTAACATTTAAATTTTGCCTATACCCGGGGGCCCTTATGGGGGGACATTAAAAACCTGCCTATACCCCCTTTATGTAATTTTATTGGTATCCATTTTTTTTTTTTAAATTTACCAGTATCCCCCGGGCTTTTTCCACCCTAGGCTTTACCGAGTCAATTTTTTGGGTTTCCGGGGTTTTTTTTTGGGGAAAAGTAGGTGCCTAGATTATTTTCGGGTTTGGGTTAAAATCGAGTTTTTAGACATTTTGTGGTTGCTGTTCCAAAGTTTTCAGAACATTTAAACTGCTCCAAAATGTTTTGTTTGTTAAAAAATGACCGGGAACCCAAAAAGGCTCATTTTAAAAAGTGGGACCCTCCAAAACTCCCCCAAAAAAAATTTAAACCTATAACGGGATTGAGGAATTTCCCTTTGCCCTTTGCAGTTGCTCAAAAAACCGTGGACCCCAGTAAATGTCAAAGAAATTTAAAAGGCCCCCATTAACCACTTTTACCCCTGTGCTGTGCCCCCTTTGTTTGTGCCCCTGTTCTTCTATTCTTCAGTGAGGTTTTTGGGGGTATTAGTTTAACCGGAAAATTTTTTTATTTTTTCTGATTAACCCTCCTTGTATTTCCACCCCCCAATGTTTAAACCCATCTTCACCATTTTCTTTGCTTTTTCCCTCTTTCACACTTGCCCTCATATCACTCCTTGCATACAGGCACACTCCTCCTTCCTTCCTGTTTGCCCTGTCGTTCCTAAAAAGATTAAAACTTTGAAGGTTGACATCCTAATTATGCGAGGAGTCCAGCCATGTTTCAGCAATACCAACCACATCAATCTGCTCCTCTAGAACTAGTGCCTCAAGCACTAGACTTCTGGGATTTGTGAATAGACATTTTCAATTCCCTTCCAGTTTTACACTTTCTGTCAACAGTATGGGATTATAACTAACACGTTCATTAGATAGCATGGGATCATACACTACCCGTTCAGTAAATTAAACATTACCCTTTTAGATGACAGTATGGGATTATACATCACTCCTTCGGTAGATGGCATGGGATTATACACTACACCTTTAGTAGACGGCATGGGATTTCACATTACACCTTTAGTAGACAGTATGGGATTATACATTAGACCTTTAGTAGACGGCATGGGACACATTACACCTTTAGTAGACGGCATGGATTATACATTACACCTTTAGTAGACAGCATGGGATTATATTTTCCAAAAACAAGCTTTCCCCCAAAAGTAAGCCCTAGCCTGATTTTCCCAGATTCTTGGAGTAGGCTTTTAATATAAGCCCTACTCCAAAAATAAGCCCTGGTTAGTCAGCGCCTCCTGAGTGATGTCACTGGGTGCCTGCCTCCTGGGCAGTGCCATTCCCAAGCCCGGCCCACTCCCATAAACAGTCTGTTAGACTGGAGGTTTTGTGGTAAACGCCAGTTTTTCAGGCTGAAGAACCTGAGATGATGTCACAGTCACATGACTCGCAGGTCCTTCAGCCCAAGGCCATAGAGTGCAATGTGTAAGTAAAAGTCCAATTTATACACACACATACATTGACACTCACATTGCACACACACATTTATACAATTACATAAATAATCTCTCATCTTAAAGTGTGGCTACTGGGACTTGCTGGGGCTTGTAGTTCCCCAGCATGCCACACTTTTCAAAAAAAAAAAAAAAAAAAAAAAAAAAAAATATGTGGTGAGTTAGATATAATATTAATAAGTATATATATATATATTATATATATTATATATATATATATATATATATATAAAAAAAAATAATATAAAATATATACACACACACACAACATATAGAGTGGGGAGAAAAAAACTATACACCACCACATACTGTGGGGGAAAAAACTATTTAGTCAACCACCAATTGTGCAAGTTCTCCCACTTAAAAAGATGAGAGAGGCCTGCAATTGCCATCATAGGTAGACCTCAACTATGAGAAAAAAAGAAAAAAAAAAATCCAGAAAATCACATTGTCTGATTTGGAAATAATTTGTTTGCAAATTACGGTGGAAAATAAGTATTTGGTCACCTACAAAACAAGCAAGATTCTGGCTTCACAGACCTGTAACTTCTTATTTAAGAGGCTCCTCTGTCCTACATTCTTACCTTTTAGTAATGGAAACCTGTTTGAACTTCTTATCAGTATAAAAGACACCTGTCCACGACCTCAAACAGTCATACTCCAAACTTCACTATGGTGAAGACCACAGAGCTGTCGAAGGACAACAGAAACAAAATTGTAGCCCTGCACCAGGCTGGGCAGACTGAATCTGAATAGGCAAGCGCTTGGGGTGAAGAAATCAACTGGTGGGAGCAATAATTAGAAAATGGAAGACATACAAGACCACTGATAATCTCCCTCGATCTGAGGCTCCACGCAAGATCTTACCCCGTGGGGTCAAAATGATCACAAGAATGGTGAGCAAAAATCCCAGAACCACACGGGGGGACCTAGTGAATGACCTGCAGAAAGCTGGGACTAACATAACAAAGGCTACCATCAGTAACACAGTACGCTGCCAGAGACTCAAATCCTGCAGTTCCAGACATGTCCCCCTGTGTAAGCCAGTATGTGTTCGGGTCCGTCTGAAATTTTTAGTTTTTTTAAACCAAAGTAGAACTCTTCGGTAGAAACACAACTCGTCATGTTTGGAGGAGAGAGAATGCTGAGTCGCATCCAAAGAACACCATATCTAATGTGAAGCATGGGGGTGGCAACATGATGATTTGGGGCTGTTTCTCTGCAAAGGGACCAAGATGACTGATCCCTGTACATGAAAGAATAAACGTGGCCATGTATCGTGAGATTTTGAGTGCAAACCTCCTTCCATCAGCAAGGGCATAGAAGATGAAACGTGGATGGGTCTTTCAGCATGACAATGATCCCAAGCACACCGCCAGGACAACAAAGGTGTGGCTTCGCAAGAAGCTTTCAAGTTCCTGGAGTGGCCTAGCCAGTCTCCAGATCTCAACCCCATAGAAAACCTTTGGAGGGAGTTGAAAGTCCGTGTTGCCCAGCGACAGTCCCTAAACATCACTATTCTAGAGGAGATCTGCATGGAGGAATGGGCCAACATACCAACAACAGTGTGTGCCAACCTTGTGAAGAGATGAACTTTTGTTATTGACCAAATACTTATTTTCCACCATAATTTGCAAATCAATTCTTTCCAAATCAGACAATGTGATTTTCTGGATTTGCTTTTCCCATTTTGTCTCTCATAGTTGGGGTCTACCTATGATATCAATTTACAGGCCCCTAATCTTTTTAAGTGGGAGAACTTGCACAATTGGTGGCTAAACAATACTTTTTCCCCAATATATATATAATATATATTATAAATTATATTATATATATATATATATACAGGCTCGGACTGGGCCGCGGGGGGACGGGGGACCCCCCGGGTGGGCCCCCCCGTGCGGGTGTGGGCCCCGGGGCAGGGCCGGCGCCCCCCGGGGCCCGGCCGGCGTCATCCGGTCACTGGACCCCCGGGACCCCGTCCCGAGCGCCCAGAGCCCGGGCCCGGGAGTGGAGACTAATGTCCCCGGCTCCCGGGCTGCGCGTGTCAGCGGAGCACAGCGCCACTAGCGCTGCGCTCCGCTGATCTCCCCGGCAGGCTGAAGGCTTGGGCCCTTCAGCCTCCCGGCCCCGGCCCCTACTGCGAACGTAGGCGGCGCGGTGACGTCACTTCACCGCGCCGCCTATGCAGGGCGGCAGTACGGAGCCGGCGGCCGGAGCAGGAGCCCGAGCCAGGTAAGTGGCTGGTTGTTTTTTTTTTTTTTTTTTAACTACCTAAAAGGGGGGCCCTGGCTACAAGGGGGGGGGCCCTGGCTACAAGGGGGGGGGCCCTGGCTAAAAGGGGGAAAGGGGGGCCCTGGCTAACAAGGGGGGGGGCCTGGCTACAAGGGGGGCCCTGACTTACAAGGGGGGCCAGCTACAAGGGGGGGCCCTGCAAAAGGGGGGGGGGCTGGCTACAAGGGGGTGGGGGGGGCTGGCTACAAGGGGGGCCCTGGCTACAAGGGGGGCCCTGACTACAGGGGGCCCGACTAAAGGGTCCCTGGCTACAGGGGGTCCCGGCTACAAGGGGGCCCTGCTAAAGGGTCCCTGGCTAAAAGGGGGGCCCTGACTACAGGGGGGCCCTGCCCTAAAGGTGGTCCCTGGTACAAGGGGGTCCCCCAAGGGGGGCCCCGAAAGGTGGCCCTGCTAAAGGGGGGCCCTGGCAAAGGGGGGCCCATGACTAAAGGGGTCCTGGCTACAAAGGGGTGGGGCCCTGGCAAACAAGGGGGCCCTGACTAAAGGTGGTCCATTGGCTTACAAGGGGGGTCCCTGGCTACAAGGTGGGGCCCTGACTAAAGGTGGGCCCTGGTTCAACCCAAAGGGGGGGCCCTGACTACAAGGGGGCCCTGGCTACAAGGGGTCCTGGCCTAAAAAGGGGGCCCTGACTAAAGGGGGCCCTGGCAAAAGGGCAAAGGGGGGCCGGCAAAGGGGCCCTGACTAAAGGTTGGTCCATGGCTACAAGGGGGTCCATGGCTACAAGGGGGGCCCTGACAAAAGGGGGTCCCGGGCTAAAAGGGGGCCCTGGCTACAAGGGGGTCCCTGACTAAAGGGGGGTCCCTGACTAAAGGGGGCCCTGGCTAAAAGGGGGGGTCCCTGACTAAAGGGGGGTCCCTGGCTACAAGGAGGGGCCCTGACTACAAAGGGGGCACTGACTCAAGGTGGTCCCTGGCTACAAGGGGCCCTGGCTACAAGGGGGCCCAACTGACTAAAGGGGGGCCCTGGCTACAAGGGGGGCCCTGACTAAAGGTGGTCCATGGCTACAAGGGGGTCCATGGCTACAAGGGGGCCCTGACCTAAAGGTGGTCCCTGGCTACAAGGGGGGGTCCCTGACTAAAGGTGGTCCCTGGCTACAAGGGGGGCCCTGACTACAAAGGGGGTCCCTGACTACAAGGGGCCCTGACTAAAGGGGGCCCTGGCTACAAGGGGGGCCCTGACTAAAGGGGGTTTTCCATGGCTACAAGGGGGTCCATTGGGGTACAAGGGAGGGCCCTGACTAAAGGGGTCCCTGGCTACAAGGGGGGGCCCTGGCTACAAGGGGGGCCCTGACTAAAGGGGGGCCCTGACTAAAGGGGGGCCCTGGCTACAAGGGGGGCCCTGGCTACAAGGGGGTCCCTGGCTACAAGGGGTCCCTGGCTAAAGGGGGTCCCGGGCACAAGGGGGTCCCTGGCACAAGGGGGCCCTGACTATAGGGGGTCCCTGGCTAAAAGGGAGCCCTGACTAAAGGGGGTCCGTGGCAAGAAGGGGGGCCCTGGCAAGAAGGGGGTCCCTGGCTACAAGGGGGCCCTGACTAAAGGGGGTCCCTGGCTACAAGGGGGGCCCTGACTAAATGGGGTCCCTAGCTACAAGGGGGGCCCTGGCTACAAGGGGGGGGGGCCCTGACTACAAGGGGTCCCTGGCTACAAGGCGGTCCCTGGCTACATGGGGTCCCTGGCTACAAGGGGGGGGGGGGGCCGGGTTACAAAGGGGTCCCTGGCTACAAGGGGGGTCCTGACTACAAGGGGGGGCCCTGGCTACAAGGGGGGCGCGGGCTACAAGGGGGGGCCCTACCTATAAAGGGGGGGGGCTGGCTACAGGGGGCCCTGACTACAAGGGGGGCCCTGACTACAAGGGGGCCCTGGCTATAAAGGGGGGGTCCTGACTACAGTGGGTCCCTGGCTACAAGGGGGCCCTGACTAAAAGGGGGGGTCCCTGGCTACTAAGGGGGGTCCCTGGCACTAGGGGGGTTCCCTGGCTACAAAGGGGGTCACTTGCTACAAGGGGGGCCCTGACTACCAAAGGGGCCCTCACTACAAGGGGTCATGGCTACAAAGGGGTCCCTGGCTACAAAGGGGTCCCAGGCTACAAAGGGGGTCCCTGGCTACAAAGGGGGGCTCTGACTACCTACAGGGGTCCCTGGTAAAAAGGGGTCCCTGGCTACAAGGGGGCCCTGACTACAAACGGGGCCGACTACCAAGGGTGGCCCTGACTACAAAGGGGGGGCCCTGGCTACCTAAAGGGGGCCCTGACTACAAGGGGGGCCCTGCCACCCTACAGGGGGGCCCTGACTACAATGGGGCCCTGGCTAACCTCAAGGGACGCTTTGACTACCTACGGGGGGGCCCTTGACTACAAAGGGGGCCCTGACTACCAAAATACTAAAGGGGCCTTGACTACCTACACAGTAGCTAAAGGGGGGGCCCTGATTCCTGCACACTAGCTAAAGGAGGCCCCTAACTACTGTATACTACCTAAAGGAGACCCTAACTGCCTGCGAACTACCTAAGAGGCCTTAACTGCCTGTATACTACTTCATGGGAAGCCCTAACTGCCTGTAAAACTTCCTAAAGGGGGGTCCCTAACTGCTTGAAACCTATAATATAAAGGGGACCCCAACTACCTACACTTATTAACTGGGGGCAACCACCTACCTATAGACTGGGGCCTTGCCTATTTGCCTACCTACCTAGGGTCTTGTCTACCTACCTGGTAATATAATTGAGAGGGGAGCAGCCCATAGTTGTAGCATTACCTCCAGGGGGTTAGTCGTCTCCCCCACCCTCCAACCCCTTAGGATACTAGGCCTCTAAGTTATGGCTTGTAACCCGCCTCTCCCACCCCTGGGAAGTTTTTTTACAAAAGGTGGGAATAGATAAAGAGGTGCTGGAAAATTTGGGATTCTAGATATTTTTGTGTAATTTCTGCAGGGATGAGCTGTGGCGGGTCAAGTCATCAAGATGGTGTGGAACTGATGCAGAAGAAAAGGGAATAAGAACGACTCAAGAGAAAGAAACGACTCATCAGATATGATATCTCCGGGGAGTCCCTGATTTATTCTATATTGGATCAAGCTGTATTTCACTGTAATGTGATGTGACCTGAGCTGGGTTCTGACCTCTATGTGGTTTTCTATATGGTGGTGGTGTAGGTTATACCTGAGCTGGTGTCTGATCACTATGTGGTCTCCATATGGTGGCGTTGTAGGTTATACCTGAGCTGGTGTCTGACCTCTATGTGGTCTCTATAGGCAGTGTTGTAGGTTAACCTGAGCTGGTGTGTGACCTCTATGTGGTCTCTATATGGCGGTGTTGTAGGTTATACCGAGCTGGTGTGTGACCTCGATGTGGTCTCTATATGGTGGGGTTTGTAGGTTATACCTGAGCTGGGGTTGACCACTATGTGCTCTCTATATGTCGGTGTTGTAGGTTTTTTACCTGAGCTGGGTGTGACCTCTATGTGGTCTCATATGGCAGTGTTGTAGGTTATACCTGAGCTGGTGTCTGACCCCCTATGTGGTCTCTATATGGCATTGTTTTTAGGTTATACCTGAGCTGGTGTCTGACCTCTATGTGGTCCTCTATAAATTGTGGTGTTGTAGGTTATACCTGAGCTGGTGTCTGACCTCTATGTGGTCTCTATATGGCGGTGTTGTAGGTTATATCGGCACCGGTAAAATGCCAGCGTACATGTGTCCCTGATTGACCCTGTGATGAGTTAGACTTTTTCTTTCTTGCTGGTGTTTATTTTGGAAGGTGGTGAGGTGTGTGAACAAGGGAAACATGGTGGGGGATATTGTATGTGGGTGGAGGAGATATTGTATGTGAGTGGAGGGGGATATTGTAATGTGGGTTTTGGAGGGTGATATTGTAATTTGGTGGAGGGGATATTGTATGTGGGTGGAGGGAGATATTTTAAAGTGGGTGGAGGGGGATATTGTATGTGGGTGGAGGGGATATTGTATGTTGGGTGGAGGGGGATATAGATGGAGCTACTTAGCCATGTGTCTATGATATGTTAGACTGTGACATATGTGTGACTCCCTTGCTATTGTACTACACAATACAGTTCTGTTTTGCGCACTGTATTATGTGGTAAAATGGGAGCGATTATGTCAGAGAGGACGGTAACATTTTCATGTACTTTGGGTGGGGCCCCCGGGAAAATCAACTCCTCTGTGGGCCCCAGACCCCCCCAGTCCGACACTGTGTATATATATATATATACAGGGGCGTCGCTAGGCTGTTTTGTCCGGGGGGAATTTAAAAACCCCCCGTGCCCCGAACCCCCCGGGCTCCAGGCCGCTGCCATGGGCCTGGAGCACGACTGGCCCTGCAGCTACATGTGCGTCCGCTGGACGCACAACAACTGCGGGCTTCTGCGGAGCAGAGAGCGAGCGCTCCCTGCCCCGCAGACAGTGTCGACCGTCCCCGGGGAACACCAAGCGGGGCCGCGCCGGGTCCTTTAGCGCAGAGGACCCGGCGGGCCCCGTGCGGCTCAGCTGGCAGCGGCGGGAATGTAATGACCTCATCACGCCGCTTTCCTTTTCCTCGGGCGCACAGCGCGTCACAGGCTGTGCGCCCGAGGAGCTGCGGAGGAGGCGGGCTGAAGAGGACGGAGCGCGCTCGCCGGGGAGCTAAGGTGAGTATTATGTTGTTATTTTTATAAACGTTTACCTGCCTCGGTGCCCCCATATACTGCCTGTGTGGCCCTATATAAATGCCTGTGTGGCCCCTATAACCCGCCTGTGGCCCCCTATACCTGCCTGTGGCCCCTTATACCTGCCTTGGCCCCATTTTACTGCCTGTGGCCCCATATACTGCCTGTGGCCCCCTATACCTGCCTGTGGCCCCCCTATACCTGCCTGCGGCCACCTAATACTGCCTGCGGCCCCCCTATAACTGCCTGTGGTCCCCTATACCTGCCTGCGGCCCCTATACGCCTGTGGTCACCTATACCGGCTGTGGCCCCCTATAACTGCCTGTGGGCCCCTAACTACTGCCTGTGGGCCCCTATACTGCCTGTGGCCCCCTATACCTGCCTGTCCCCCTAACTGCCAGTCCCCTATTATACCTCATGCCCTAATACTGTCTCAGTGCCCCATATACCTGCCTGCGGCCCCATATACTGCGTGGGGCCCCTAAACCCCTGGGCCCCCATACCTGCCCGTGGCCCCCTTTTACTGCCTGTGGCCCCCCATACTGCCGTCCTCCTATACGCCTGTGGCCCCTATAAACCTCCTGTGGCCCCCTATACCTGCCTCAGTGCCCCTATATACTACCTCAGTGCCCCTATATACTGTCTCAGTGCCCCCATATACCTGCCTGTGGCCCCATATACCTGCCTTAGTGCCCCCATATACCTGCCTCAGTGCCCCCATATACCTGCCTGTGGCCCCCATATACCTGCCTGTGGCCCCCCTATACCTGCCTGTGGCCCCATATCTATATACCTGCTTCAGAGTGGCCCTATATCTATATACCTGCCTGACATTGACCCTATATCTATATACCTGCCTGACATTGACCCTATATCTATATACCTGCCTAATTGAGGGGACCTATACACCTACCTAACTGAGGGGACTTATATACCTATAATTAAGGAGTTGCTGGAAATGTGAGGATTCTAAGATATTTGTGTCCAAATCTGCAGGGACGAGTATTGGCCGGGCGATATCAGCATGAAGGTGTGAACCGGATGGAGAAGAAAAGGGAAAGTGAACGACGCTGATCAGAAATGATGTCTCCGGTGAGTCACTAAATGTAACTGCAGTGTAATCACTTATATTTCTGCAGAGCATCTACATACAACTAGTTTCTACCACTATATGGTCCCTGTATGGCGGTAATATATGTAATCAGAGCCTGTGTACAGCTGATGGTCACATATGGGCAGGGGCGTAACTACCGGGGTAGCAGGGTTAGCAGTTGCTACGGGGCCCAGCGGCTTGGGGGGGGGGCCCCGTGGCAGCTGCTATCACCTCTGCTACCCCGGTGATGCCGCTCCTGGACCCGCCGGCAGTGAACATAACAGTTCACTGCGGCGGGTGCAGAGCTGCGGGGCCGATCTGTGAACAGAGGCGATCTTAATTGTATGCACGTCCGTGCGACGCGCATACAATTAAGATGTACGGAGGAGCAGGGAGAGCTGTGCGCTCCCTGCCCCTGCTGTACCTAGCTGGCAGGCGGCGCGGCGGAAGTGACGTCACTGCGCCGCCTGCCGAACTTCCTGTTCTCAGCCCCAAGCCTAAAGCAGCAGGCTTGGGGCTGGGAGGAGATGGAGACGCCGGGGGAGCGCGGCCAGGTAAGTAATAAGCTACGGAGTGGGGTGGGGGTCTCTACCTACAAGGGGGCCCTATTACTGGGGGTCTCTACCTACAAGGGGGCCCTATTACTGGGGGGGTCTCTACCTACAAGGGGGCCCGATTACTGGGGGGGTCACAACCTAAAAGGGGGCCTAAAACGGGGGGGGTCTCTACCTACAAGGGGGCCCTATTACTGGGGGATCTCTACCTACAAGGGGGCCTATTACTGGGAGGGGGAGCTATACCTACAGGGGGCCCTATTACTGGGGGGGGTTTCTACATACAAGGGGGCGCGATTACAGGGGGGGGGGTTATAACCTACAAGGGGCCCTATTATGGGGTGGGGAGTTTATACCTACAAGGGACCTATTACTGGGGGGAGCTATACCAAAAAGGGGGCCCTATTACTGGGGGTGGGAGCTATACCTACAGGGGGGGCCCTATTACTGGGGGGGAGCTATACCTACAAGGGGGCCCTATTACTGGGGGGGGAGCTATACCTACAAGGGGGCCCTATTACTGGGGGGGGAGCTACACCTACAAGGGGGCCCTATTACTGGGGGGGGAGAGCGATACCTACAAGGGGGCCCTATTACTGAGGGGGTCTAAAACCCTACAAGGGGGGCCCCTGTTACTGAGGGGGGAGCTACATCTACAAGGGGGCCCTATTACTGAGGGGGGAGCTATACCTACAAGGGGGCCCTATTACTGGGGGGGTCTCTATCTACAAGGGGGCCCTATTACTGGGGGGGGAGCTATACCTACAAGGGGGCCCTATTACTGGGGGGGGAGCTATACCTACAGGGGGCCCTATTACTGGGGGGGGGGTCTCTACCTACAAGGGGGCCCTATTACTGGGGGGGGTCTCTACCTACAAGGGGGCTCTATTACTGGGGGGGTCTCTACCTACAAGGGGGCCCTATTACTGGGGGGGTGGAAGCTATACCTACAGGGGCCCTATTACGGGGGGGGGAGCTATACCTACAAGGGGGCCCTATTACTGGGGGTGGGAGCTATACCTACAAGGGGGCCCTATTACTGGGGGGGGAGCTATACCTACAAGGGGCCCTATTACTGGGAGGGAGCACACCTACAAGGGGGCCCGATTACTGGGGGGGGGGAGAGTTTAACCTACAAGGGGGCCCTATTACTGAGGGGGGAGCAATCCCTACAAGGGGCCCTATTACTGAGGGGGAGCTATACCTACAAGGGGGCCCTATTAACTGGGGGGTCTCTATCTAAAAAAAAGGGGCCCTATTACTGGGGGGGGAGCTATACCTACAAGGGGGCCCTATTACTGGGGGAGGGACTATACCTACAAGAGGGGCCTATTACTGGGGGGGGAGCTATACCTACAAGGGGCCCCTATTACTGGGGGGGGTCTCTACCTACAAGGGGGCCCTATTACTGGGGGGGTCTCTACCTACAAGGGGGCCCTATTACTGGGGGGGGAGCTATACCTACAGGGGGCCCTATTACTGGGGGGAGCTAAACCTACAAGGGGGCCCTATTTACTGGGGGAGGGTCTAATCCTACAAGGGGGCCCTATTCCCTGGGGTGGGAGCTATACCTACAAGGGGGCCCTATTACGGGGATGGGGGAAAAACAATATAGAAGAGGAATCTAGCGCTAGCCGTGGAAACTAAAAATATACTAATGACACCTGGGCACAGCCACCATTAGTAGTGTCATATAAAATTTATTTAAAACATACAACGCGTTTCGCAAGTCTAAGCCTGCTTCATCAGGTATCACATAGTCGGCACAAATGCCGTTGTTTAAATAGCCCGCGAAGTGAGAGCGAGGTCAGCGTTCAGTTGCGATTGATATATCACAATGTCACATTGGGAAAACAGATACAATTGATCAACAAATCTAAATAACTTACATTAAAAATATAAAAAGTAATAAACGTTACAATCTCATTATATAAAACAATACCATCTCTTTTATAATAAAACAAATCCTCATGAAATTTTAATTTCCTGGAGTTCATTCAAACCAAAATGGCACTACAGTGTGTAGCTTAAAAATCCAAAAAATCTCTGTTCAGAGAGATATTGCAGTCTATTGGGAATAGATAACGGAATCTTTTCAATAGGTTGGATACTATAGGTAGCGAAATCATCAGAGTGAAGATTACAAAAATGCCGAGAAATACTATGATTGGCTTTTTTATGTTTTATACAATAACGATGATTATTTAATCTCTTTGACAATTTATTGCTAGTCTTCCCGACATATTGAATCCCGCATGCACATGAAATCACATATATCACATATGTAGTGTTACAAGAAAGCCTCTCTTTTATATTAAATGTTTCTTTGGTAGCAAAAGAACTAAATTTATCACTTGTAGTCATAACTCCACAACATTTACATGTTGGGACATTACAAGGAAATGACCCCAACAAAGTAATATCAGTTTCGGCCGTATAAAATTTTTCACTTTTTAATTGTTTCAAACGGGACGGTGCGATTAAATTCTTAAGAGTATTGGCCCTACGATAAATAACATGCGGTTTCAGCGGTAAGAGAGGTTTAAGAACCGGATCTAATAATAAAACTTTCCAATGCTTATTTAGTAACATAAAAACTTCCTTATGTTGTGAGTTAAAAGTAGTGATAAAATCCCAATTATTTTCATTCTTATTTTTTACCGTATTTTTATTTTTATTTTTGTTTAAAGAGTCAGATAAAAAATCACTTTGAGATGTTATTTTGGCTTTTTCTCTGGCGGCTACTACTAAATCTGAAGGGAACCCTTTTTCCTGAAATTTAGACGACAAACGATCCGCTTGGGTATCAAAATCTTTGTCCATCGTGCAATTTTTTCGGATGCGCCTAAATTGACCAAACGGGATATTCCGTAGCCAATTCCTGTGATGGTTACTTAAAAAATGCAAGTACCCGTTAGAGTCACAAGACTTAAAATGATTTTTGGACTGGATCTGTGATTCTTCCACAAAAAGACAAAGATCTAAAAAAAGTAATTTCATTAGAATTAATAGACATTGTAAAATCCAGACCCCATCGGTTACTATTTAAATACTCCACGAATTTAAAAGCTGTATCAGATGGACCTTGCCATATAAAAATCAAGTCGTCGATATATCTCTTAAAATACCTAATATGTGATAAAAATGGGTTTGTCTCAGATAGAATAAAAAGAGATTCAAAATGGCCCATAAATAATTTGGCATAGGACGGTGCCACCCGGGTTCCCATGGCGGTCCCAACTTTTTGAACAAAGTGTGAGGCGCCATATTGGAAATAATTATTACTCAGAATGAGATTTAAACTGTCTAATAAAAACTGCTTAAACACTGAAGGTAAAGTAGACTCTTGGTCCAAATAAAATTCAATTGCCATTAGTCCCAAATCATGTCTAATGTTAGAATATAACGAAGTAATATCCAGGGTTAAGAACAAATAATCTGCTTCCCAACTAAAACCTACGAGATCTCTAAGGACACTATCAGAATCCTTCAGAAAGGTGGGTAAATTGCTGACCAAGGGTTGCAGGTACAAATCAACATAATGCGAAAGGTTTGATAGAATAGAATCTACCCCAGAGATAATTGGACGACCAGGGGGGGTTTTGTCATTTTTATGTACCTTGGGTAAATAATAAAAGTGTGGAATATTGGGAGCATTTATCCATAAAAATTGTTTTTCTTCTTTTTTAATAATATTTGCTTCCAGGGCTTTTTTCAGGAATAACTCAAAATTCTTCTTTAATGTAGAGTGTACTTCTTCTGACACCTCCTCATAATATACGCTATCTGTAAGAATCCTCAAAGCTTCTTTGTTATAATCTACAAAATCTAGTATGACAAACGCGATTGTCATACTAGATTTTGTAGATTATAGCAAAGAAGCTTTGAGGATTCTTACAGATAGGGTATATTATGAGGAGTTGTCAGAAGAAGTACACTTTACATTAAAGAAGAATTTTGAGTTATTCCTGAAAAAAGCCCTGGAAGAAAATATTATTAAGAAAGAAGAAAAACAATTTTTATGGATAAATGCTCCCAATATTCCACACTTTTATTATTTACCCAAGGTACATAAAAATGACAAAACCCCCCCTGGTCGTCCAATTATCTCTGGGGTAGATTCTATTCTATCAAACCTTTCGCATTATGTTGATTTGTACCTGCAACCCTTGGTCAGCAATTTACCCACCTTTTTGAAGGATTTTGATAGTGTCCTTAGAGATCTCGTAGGTGTTAGTTGGGAAGCAGATTATTTGTTCTTAACCCTGGATATTACCTCGTTATATTCTAACATTAGACACGATTTGGGACTATTGGCAATTGAATTTTATCTGGACCAAGAGTCTACTTTACCTCCAGTGTTTAAGCAGTTTTTATTAGACAGTTTAAATCTCATTCTGAGTAATAATTTTTTCCAATATGGCGCCTCACACTTTGTTCAAAAAGTTGGGACCGCCATGGGAACCCGGGTGGCACCGTCCTATGCCAACTTATTTATGGGCCATTTTGAATCTCTTTTTATTCTATCTGAGACAAACCCATTTTTATCACATATTAGGTATTTTAAGAGATATATTGATGACTTGATTTTTATATGGCAAGGTCCATCTGAAACAGCTTTTATATTCATGGAGTATCTAAATAGTAACCGATGGGGTCTGGATTTTACAATGTCTATTAATTCTAATGAAATTACTTTTTTAGATCTTTGTCTTTTTGTGGAAGAATCACAGATCCAGTCCAAAATCATTTTAAGTCTTGTGACTCTAACGGGTTACTTGCATTTTTTAAGTAACCATCACAGGAATTGGCTACGGAATATCCGTTTGGTCAATTTAGGCGCATCCGAAAAAATTGCACGATGGACAAAGATTTTGATACCCAAGCGGATCGTTTGTCGTCTAAATTTCAGGAAAAAGGGTTCCCTTCAGATTTAGTAGTAGCCGCCAGAGAAAAAGCCAAAATAACATCTCAAAGTGATTTTTTATCTGACTCTTTAAACAAAAAATAAAAATAAAAATACGGTAAAAAATAAGAATGAAAATAATTGGGATTTTATCACTACTTTTAACTCACAACATAAGGAAGTTTTTATGTTATTAAAGAAGCATTGGAAAGTTTTATTATTAGATCCGGTTCTTAAACCTCTCTTACCGCTGAAACCGCATGTTATTTATCGTAGGGCCAATACTCTTAAGAATTTAATCGCACCGTCCCGTTTGAAACAATTAAAAAGTGAAAAATTTCATACGGCCGAAACTGATATTACTTTGTTGGGGTCATTTCCTTGTAATGTCCCAACATGTAAATGTTGTGGAGTTATAACTACAAGTGATAATATTTAGTTCTTTTGCTACTAAAGAAACGTTTAATATAGAAGAGAGGCTTTCTTGTAACACTACATATGTGATATATGTGATCTCATGTGCATGCGGGATTCAATATGTCGGGAAGACTAGCAATAAATTGTCAAAGAGATTAAATAATCATCGTTATTGTATAAAACATAAAAAAGCCAATCATAGTATCTCTCGGCATTTTTGTAATCTTCACTCTGATGATTTTGCTACCTATAGTATTCAACCTATTGAAAAGATTCCGTTATCTATTCCCAATAGACTGCAATGTCTCTCTGAACGAGAGATTTTTTGGATTTTTAAGCTACACACTGTAGTGCCATATGGTTTGAATGAACTCCAGGAATTAATTACATGAGGATAGTTTTATTATAATGAGATGGTATTGTTTATTATAATGAGATTGTATCGTTTATTACTTTTTATATTTTTAATGTAAGTTATTTAGATAATTTGTTGATGCAATTGTATCTGTTTTCTTAATGTGACATTGTGTATATTTCAATCGCAACTGAACGCCGAGCCTCGCTTTCACTTCGCGGGCTATTTAAACAACGGCATTTGTGCCGACTATGTGATACCTGATGAAGCAGGCTTAGACTTGCGAAACGCGTTGTATGTTTTAAATAAATTTTATATGACACTACTAATGGTGGCTGTGCCCAAGTGTCATTAGTATATTTTTAGCTTCCACGGCTAGCGCTAGAATCCTCTTCTATATTGTTTTCCTGCTATTCGCCGAGGACCCGAGTGCGCGAGGGATCTCCGAGTTGAAGAGGCTGGCTGCTGCAAAGTGACCCGTGGTTCTTCGTTTCCCTCACTCTGTTACGCTATTATGTGAGTTGTACCACACTGTGCAACTCAGCCAGGTGAGAATTACCAACTACTGTGATTTATCTGTTACCCGAGTTGTCTACACACGGAGCGCTTCTATTCCTGTTTTTTCAGCGCATTTGGCGATCTGGGGGTGGGGGGAGCTATACCTACAAGGGGGCCCTATTACTGAGGGGGGAGCTATACCTACAAGGGGGCCCTATTACTGAGGGGGGAGCTATACCTACAAGGGGACCCTATTACTGGGGGGTCTCTATCTACAAGGGGGCCCTATTACTGGGGGTGGGAGCTATACCTACAAGGGGACCCTATTACTGGGGGTGGGAGCTATACCTACAAGGGGGCCCTATTACTGGGGGGGGGTCTCTACCTACAAGGGGGCCCTATTACTGGGGGGGTCTCTACCTACAAGGGGGCCCTATTACTGGAGGGGGGAGCTATACCTACAGGGGGCCCTATTACTGGGGGGGGGGAGCTATACCTACAGGGGGCCCTATTACTGGGAGGGAGCTATACCTACAGGGGGCCCTATTATGGGGGGGACTATTCTGCCTACAAGGGGGCCCTAAACTACAGGGGGGACTATTCTGCCTACAAGGGGGCCCTAATCTACGGGGGGGGGGGACTATTCTGCCTACAAAGGGGCCCTAATCTACGGGGGGACTATTCTGCCTACAAGGGGGCCCTAATCTACGGGGGGACTATTCTGCCTACAAGGGGGCCCTAATCTACGGGGGCTCTAATCTACAGAGGGCCCTATTCTACATACAGGGGTGGCCTAAGCTACAGGGGGCCCCCATTCTATCTACATGGGAAACCTAAGCTACCGCCCGGGGGCCCAAAGCTGCCTACGTCCCCCCTAGCTATTGCCCGGTGGGTGCCAAGCTACCTGGCTACCGCCCGGGGGCCCCGTTGTACCTACATACCAACTGGGGGTGCCCCATAATTACCAGGGGGGAATTCTTACCATTTGGGCCATTATAAATGGAGAGTTTGTACATGAGGGGAGGGGGAACTCAGTTGGGAAAATGATAAAAAAAAAGTGAGGAGTCTCAGGTGTTTGTGTTGTAAATTCTACAGGGACCAGTGGTGGAAGGAGCAAGTCATCATGGAGATCTGGACCGAATAGAGAAGAAAAGGGAAAGTGAACGACTCCTCAGACAAGACCTCACCTGTGAGGCCCTAAATGTAAGTAAACTATTTGCAAAGCACCTGTATATCTGGTGTCTGCCACTATATGGTCACTGTATGGTGGTTATATACAGTCTGCAGAGCCTGTGCACACTAGTATATACCACTATATGGTCACTGTATGGTGGTTATATACAGTCTGCAGAGCCTGTGTACACTGGTGTCTACCACTATATGGTCACTGAATGGTGGTTGTATACAGTCTGCAGAGCCTGTGTACACTGGTGTCTACCACTATATGGTCACTGTATGGTGGTTATATACAGTCTGCAGAGCCTGTGTACACTGGTGTCTACCACTATATGGTCACTGTATGGTGGTTATATACAGTCTGCAGAGCCTGTGTACACTAGTATATACCAGTATATGGTCACTATATGGCGGTACTATTGGTCTTTGTGTACTGATCAGTAATAGTGTAGGGGTGTTATTCAGTCACTTTGTGGTCATGTGCTGGCAGTATAATCAGGTTCCTATGTAGTAGGGTTATTGGTAATATTTGTTTGGTAGCAGTATGATGGTGATATGTATGGAGAGGTATTCACCCCTTGTATTATCTAACAGCATGTCCTGGTAAATGTTTGTGATCAGGGAGGGGGGCAAGGGGGGGGTGGGGGGTAGGGGGCCCCATCCAAAAGTTCGCTATGGGGCCCAGGCTTCTCTAGTTACGCCCCTGATATGGGGATTGCGTTTGGTCAGGGTCTGGCAGGATTATTTGGTCCTTTGTAGTAATAGTTTTGGGACTTGGTTTTGTAGGAGGTTTTTTAGTAACAATCATTTGTCCGGTAGATTAGCTCCATGTATAGGTGTATGTTTTGGTGACTGTTTAGGGCAGGCATCCTCAAACTGCGGCCCTCCAGCTGTTGGGAAACTACAACTCCCATCATGCATTTATATAATCTATAACAATGGGAATGATGGGAGTTTTAGTTTCCCAACAGCTGGAGGGCCGCAGTTTGAGGGTGCCTGGTTTAGGGGTATTAAACTGTCATACGGAGGGGAGCGGTTTTGAAAAAGTAAATTTGTCATTGGTGATTTTCACTGTGCTGTGACTGCTGAGGCAGGTATATAGATATAGGGTCACTCTATGTGGAATATGCTGAAAATTAGTGACAGGAGCAGAAGGTTTTTCTCTGTAAAAACACATCATGCTGCAGTTCACAATGTGGCGAGAAAAATGTCGTGTGAACCCAGCCCTACTGAGCAAAACACAAAGGGCCCGGGCCCCGGATGTTTTAGGACCCTAGCAACGCCCCTGCATATATATATATATATATATATATATATATATATATATATAAACATTCATATATATATATATATATATATATATATATTTTTATATATACATATACACACATATATATATATATATATATTTGTGTGTGTGTATATATAGATATGTGTGTGTGTGTGTATATATATATTTATATATATATATATATATATATATATACACACACACAGTACATAACCTATAGTCAAAAACCATGGGGTATGTGTGTATATATACAGTATATACAGTTTTAATTTTGTTTAACTACTTAAAAAAATGTAAACTTTTTTTGTTTTAGAAATTTTCTTTGCATCACTATTTTCTGAGACCAATGACCTTGTCAGTGCTTTACAAAATAAAATAAAGAAATAGTGTATTGGGCCTATCCAATAGCAACAACTACATGCTGTGCAGGCATCACAAAGCAAAGGTAATGAATTGTAACTGTTTTGATATTAACAAGAGTACAGAAAAAATGGAAAACCATCCTAATGTGCTCCCGGGACAATGATGTTAGTGATACATTTCTCCTACCTTCATCCAGAGACGTGCTGATCACACATTACTTTCCAATCAGAATGTCTCCATCTTCTCAGATATACCAAGAGAAAATACTATTGATCAATTTTACAGTGCTATTGGTTTGGAGTAATAAACAAAAAATAGAAAAGAGTAAGGCCATGTTCACACGGCTTAAAATGGGCCGTATTTCGGTCCATAATTACGCGCCGAAGTGCGCCAATTACGGGCCGAAAACGGCCCATTCATTACGGTAATTCACAGTTCTCATAGAGAACTATGGATTACGTCTCCTCTCCCGCCCGGCGAATCCGCCGGGCGGGGAGATAAATTCACTGTCATTTTCTAGCGGCGTATATGCGCCGCTAGCAGTGATAGTCAATGGGCCGGCGAAGTGCCGGCCCCCTGCTTACTCCCCCGCTCCCGCCCCGCCCCCGTCCACACGGCGTAATTGCGGGGCGTAATTACGTCCCGCAATTAAGCCGTGTGAACATAGCCTAAGAGAATCTTCTACAACTATCTGCCAAGCATCCATACACATAATATTCTCCTGAGAACCTTTCAGACCACATAAGAACAAAGAGGGGGAGGAACAGCATGTTACCTGTTGGTAACAAATATAATGAAAGACATTATTAAATTAGTTACGAGGAGATAACTGTCCTCAATCTCAAACCTGTCTTACATGAATGATGGCGGAAATTGGTTACTGTCTGAAAAAACCTATCAAACTGCTCTTGTTTCTGCCGTTATCTGTGTGTGACTGAAATCACCAATGAGAGAACATTAAAAAGTTAAAGGAAAGACTGACCTGCCAAACTCTGCTAAAATTATACTATACAAAAATTCTGGAAGTAATAGAATGGATCCTTCATTGTTACAGATGCACTAAAGAATTGTTTAAAGGAGTTGTCTATCTTAGTTTACCCCTATTCATTGACTCCATTGACTACACCTGGCCAGGGATGTAGCTATAATGTAGAGGTTGCTAGAGTACAGAGGGGCAGAGGTCACTACAATACAGAGGGGCAGAGGTAGCTACAGTGAAGAGGTCACTATAATACAGAGGGGCACAGGTTTCTACAATGCAGAAATCGCTGTAGAGTAGAGGGAAACAGCTCAAAACAATGCAGAGGGGCATAGGTCATTGCAGTACAGAAATTGCTATAGTGCAAAGGGCACAGGTCGCTACAGTGCAAAGGTTACTATAGTACAGAGGGGAAGAGGTCATTAAAATGTCAATGGGCAGAGACCACCACAATTTAGAGATTGCTACAGTGCAGATGTTGCTATAGTGCATAGGGGCAGAGGTCATTAAAATGCTGATGGGCAGAGATCACTACAGTGCAGGGGGCAAAGCTTTCTACAGTACAGAGAGGCAAAGGTCCCTACAGTGTAGAAAGGAAGAGGGCACCATGGGGCAGAGGTCGCTATAGTCCAGAGGAGGCTATAGTGCAGACGGTAAAAGGTCACTATAGTCCAATGTCGGCTATAGTGCAAAGGTGACTGTTATGCAGAAAAGCAGGGGTTGCTGAAGTGCAGAAGGGCAGAGGTCACAAAAGTGCAGAGGTGACATTCACAGGTAGGTCATGGTGTTTGCAAAGGTTCCTCTGACCTACAGAAGTCACTAGTATTATAAATAACAGAAGGCAGGTGAGAGGCTCTGTTAAAGAGCTCGCATTGATGCCCAAGAAACCCTAGTTATGCCTTGGTATCTAGCTCATTTGGGTGTTACATTTTAGTTGTTTTTGGTGAGGATAAGAGCTGATAATAGAAATAATCAATTTGTCATGCAAGAAAAAGTTGTCCAAGTAAAAAGTTCTTACTATAGTTCTTCCTCTTGATCAATAAAGGGAAAAAAAGTTCTAAAATTACCCATATCTCTTCTCTTCATTTACATATTCTCCATATCCTTAGTTGAACTTGATGGATTTGTTTTTTTTCTTATCTCTACTAACTTTGTTTCTATGTAAAAATATGACTAATGATGTTGCTCTCACTGGCAATAAGGCAGCCAAGGTTGTGTCCAATTCCCAGTCACTTTCTTATAAATCAAACAGCAGACACAAGACCAATGTTTATACCAATTTGTAGTCTAAGAATAGTGCTGAAAGCAATAGACAGTTGTTAAACACCCTTACTTTGCTGAAAAGCTAGCGGAGAAGCTACTGGATAGTTCATATGGCTTTGACACAAACATTGATTTAATGTTAGCATTGACATCATATAAAAGTATTTCTATTTAAATCAAGCTCTTCAGGGGAAAAATTTCATTCAGGAACCCAAAAAGTGTACAAGGCTATCAAGGCTCAAGAGTGTATGTAAATGGTTTCTAATGTGTTGACAGCTCCATAAATATAGCTTTTTTGGATATTTATGTGTCACAGCTTACCAGAGACAGCATTACTGTATAGTAGCAGGTATAGATAGAAAACTCACACCCTTGGGGTATATTTGCTGCTGAACTTACAATGGCTTTCATCTGAAGGTCACAGTGAGTGAGCTAGTCAGAGACAATTTTTCACAGAAGGCACCCTGATCCAAAGGCTCTCTAATGACTGCCACTTGGGTTTTACTTCAAAGACTGTGCTCAACGTAGTGGAAAAACAGAATGCTTTTCCCACAATTAACTTATAGCAAAAACATGGCTTACTTTATTGTAACTGGGGCTCTTCTATTAAACACTGCCTGTACCCAGTCTATTTTTTTCTCAAATTAGGAGGAATATTTTACAATTACTGGTATTAGCAATGTTGAAAAGCATGAGTATTTATAAAACTATATACGCTTTTCACACAAGTCCTAAAAGTAATTCTATAAGTGTCAAAAGTACGTGAACCTTTGCTTTCAGCATTTGGTACAACCTCTCAATCGCCTCTCCTGTGTAGCAATAACTGCATCTAAACATTTTTTGTTAATTGTTTAGTATTCCTACACATTGGATTGAAGGAATTGTAACCCACTTATCTGTACAAAACACCTCCAACTCTGGGTTTCCACCCATGATTTGCTAGCTTCAGGTCCTTTCACAACTTTTCAATTCAATTAAGGTGAAGACCTTGGTCATTCCAAAACTTTACCCTTATTTTGTAACCATTGTTTGGCAGAATGACTTGTGTGATTAGGGTTGTTGTTTTGCAGGAATACATTTTCTAGAGTAAGAATGTCAAACACATTGTCACTGAGGGCCACATCAACATTATGGATTCCCTCCAAGGGCCACTTGTAATTTTAAGACAGCAGAAATGTAACTAATACGGTATGGTAAAAGGGGTATTTTCATTTCATTGATTATCTTTAAACATTTAGGTAAAGGTAAATAAAGATTATTACCAAACACATTGTCCCTTTGATTTTGTTTCCCTTCAGAGCTAGAGCAATTCTTATCTCCTCCTTTCATACAAAAGGTTCAGCAGATTACCAACCACCTCTTCTAAGACAGACTGCAGCAGTTGTGTCCAGGATGGTGAGGTCACTCCCTGCTATGTGTTATCAGCAGGACAGAGTTTATGTTTCTGCAAAACTTTAAACCCTCTAGTCTTGTGCACTGATGTTTAGAAACCTCCATCACTAATGTCGATCTAAAAGGCAAAGTATGTAGTAGCAAAGATGATATGCCATTCACTGGTATACAAAAAATGAAATAATTATTTGATCCCTTGCTGATTGTGTTGTTTGCCCACTGACAAAGACATGGACAGTCTATAATTTTAAGGGTAGGTTAATTTGAACATTGAGAGACAAAATATCCTAAATAAAATCCAGAAATCACATTGCATAAATTATATAAATTTATTTGCATTTTGCTGAGAGAAATAAGTATTTGATCCCCTACCAACCATTAAGAGTTCTGGCTCCTACAGACCAGTTAGGTACTCCTAATCAACTCGTTACCTGCATTAAATACAGCTGTCTTAAATAGTCACCTATATAAAAGTCTCCTGTCCACAGACTCAATTAATCAGTCAGACTCTAACCTCTACAACATGGGTAAGACCAAACAGTTTTCTAAGGATGCCAGGGACAAGATCATAGACCTGAACAAAGCAGGAATGGGCTACAAAACCATAAATAAGACGCTGGGTGAGAAGGAGACAACTGTTGCAATAGTAAGAAAATGGAAGAAATACAGAATGACTGTCGATTGACATCGATCTGGGGCACCATGCAAAATCTCACCTCATGGGATATCCTTAATCATGAGGGAGGAGAGAGATCAGCACGGAGGGAACTTTTTGATGATCTCAAGATAGCTGGGACCACAGTCACCAAGAAAACCACTGGTAGCACATTATGCCTTAATGGTTTAAAATCCTGCAGTGCCCGCAAGGTCCCCCTGCTCAAGAAGGCACATATGTAGACCCGTCTGAAGTTTGCCAATGAACACCTGGATGATTCTGTGAGTGATTGGGAGAAGGTGCTGTGGTCAGATGAGACAAAAATTTTGCTCTTTGGCATTAACTCAACTCGCCGTGTTTGGAGGAAGAGAAATTCTACCTATGACCCAAAGAACACCGTCCCCACTGTCAAGCATGGAAGTGGAAACATTATGTTTTGGGGGTGTTTCTCTGCTAAGAGCACAGAACTACTTCACCACATCAGTGGAAGAATGGATGGAGCTATGTACCATAAAATCCTGATTGACAACCTCCTTCCCTCTGCCAGGACGTTAAAAATGGGTCGTGGCTGAGTCTTCCAGAAAGACAATGACCCAAAACATACAGTCAAGGCATCAAAGGAGTGGCTCAAAGAGAAGCATATTAATGTCATGGAGTGGCCTGGCCAGTCTCCAGACCTTACTCCCATAGAAAACTTATGGAGGGAGTTGAAGCTCCGAGTTCCCAAGTGACAGCCTCAAAATCTTAATGATTTAGAGATGATCTGCAAAGAGAGGTGGACCAAAATTCCTGCTGACATGTGCGCAAATCTTATCACCAACTACAAAAAACATCTGACTGCTGTGCTTTTCAACAAGTGTTTTGCCACCACGTATTAAGTCTTGCATGCTAGAGGAATCAGATACTTGCAAATAAATAATATATATAATTTATACAATGTGATTTTCTGGATTTTATTGTGGATATTCTATCTCTCAATGTTAAAATTAACCTACCCTTAAAAGTATAGACTGTTCATGTCTTTGTCACTGGGCAAACTTACACAATCAGCAAAGGATCAAATAATTATTTCCTTCATTGTAGACCCACCCACAGCCTGTACAGGACATGTGAACATGAACCTGTCTGTGCCTCTGAGAAACAGCATGGTAAGAAAACTTCTTTAACATACTGTTAAATAACTTTAGACACCATGGGTGACATGTCCTAATACGGATGCATCGTTGTTCTGGTGTATTTTGCACTCAAAACACTGTTGACACTCTATTCTCTATAAAAATAAACTGTAATATACCAAAACTAGGTGCATTATATGGCAGGCACAACACATTTGAATGCACCTAAAGTAGGCACATTAAATAAGCTAGCAATATGATATAATTTCTAGATAGGCGCATTCAATTTTACAATGCAAGTTAATCCACACGCTAAATTTAGACAGGTTGTTCATTCAGACACACTTTACACTGATTTAATGCACCTTAAAACTAGCATGGCAGTGCCTCTTTTCTGGCATGCTGCCCCATATCCCCCCCAAATGGAAGTGTTCTGCAGGCTTTTACGGTGGGTCGCAAAAGTATTCGTATACCTTAGACTATTCCTCATTTTTAAACATTACAGCCACAAACTTAAATGATGTTTTTGATATTTTATGTGATAGAGCAGCACAAGGTAGCAAGTATTTGTGAAGTGTAAAGAAAATTATATGTACTTTTCCACATTTTTGCAAATTAAAAACACTTAAAAGTGTATCATGTATTTACGAGCCCTCTGCACTAAGATACCCATTAATGAAATCTAGTGTAACCAGTTGCTTTATAAGTCACCTAGTATACTTTCTGGCTCTCCCATACTAGGATTGCTTATCAGCATTCTACACCTGTGAAATTTATGCCATGTAGCACTGGGGCATTTATTGCCTCCTACTGGGAATGTTTTTGGGGTGGTTTTCTTACAGATAGTCAACCAGCAGATACTCGTGGAAGACTTGTCTTCACGGTTGAAATTGAAACTTGTCCACTTTTTGCTGCCATAAGCTGTATTTGAAGATTGTGTGCTGTGAGACACCAATCACTCTGACTTTCAAAAACGTGTCATCTGTTGGCCTGTGATCTGCCAGACCTCTTCTTGTCAGAGTTTTTGCCAGTTGCCCAAGTACCTTTTGATGGTATAGGAAATTGAACTTGGCTTTCTTGGCAATTTCTCTGTAGGACAGACTTACACTTCTGAGGGTATTAATTGTCTATCTTCTTTTCTTAATTGCCTTTTCTTGCCATTATGAAAGCAAATGGGTGTAACTATAGTAGTATTAACCATAGGAAGAATTAGGTATAAGAACACTGTACCATTTAGTAGATAATGGAGGTTTTCTGCTTCTTACCACTACTATGTAGGCTTTCTGATGTATAGCTTTAATTATTGGTTTCTGTACTGCTGCTTGAGTGTCCAATCATTAGGTGAAGGGGCCATGTCTTTGTTATGAGGGCCTATGAATGATAGTTACGTCTCTGGTCCTGAAGATCAAAAGCATCCAAATCCTACCCTAGAGGGTGTTGTAAAGAGGTCTGTTCCAACACTGGTTATGTAAAATCAGAGGGTTTGAAAGTAATCTCCAACATTTGAGACACCTGAAAGAATAGTTTGCATCCAATAGTTTGCAGACAGCTGCAGAGTAGCTGTCTTTTATGTCTTTCCTGAAAAAGTTATTTGGTCAGAATCAAAAATTCAGACTATTGTTGCATATGAGGTTAAAAATGTAAATTATTTTTATGTTTTTATATTGCTTTTGAACCATTTCACATTATTTGCTGTACTAGAACTGCTTTAACGAAAAAAATAACTAAAAAATGTTGCTGTTCTAAAATGTTTGACCATTTGTAAAAGAATGATTTGTTCACTGAAGTTTCAAGAGCTGAAGCTGTAATAAGCTGATCAGTGTGTCAGTTTTATATGATAATAAGGTATCGAACTTAAACTACCAACTTAGACCCTTTCCTCATTATCACATAAAATAACCTCAAAGAATTCTTTCCAATATCTCCATAGAAGAGTGAAGAAATCAGGCGATACCTTTTAGAGGCTAACTGAGTATATTTGATGGTGAGCTTTCGAGAGAACTAGCTCCCTTCTTCAGACATGATGTTATACAAGAAATTGAAAATTCACAGACTTTTTATACAGTCTGTGAATTTTCAATTTCTTGTATAACATCATGTCTGAAGAAGGGAGCTAGTTCTCTCGAAAGCTCACCATCAAATATACTCAGTTAGCCTCTAAAAGGTATCGCCTGACTTCTTCACTCTTCTACTACTTTCTATGGCTAACACGGTACAACATCATACTACTAGCAATATCTCCATATTCAAGTATGTTAAGATGGTGATCAAGCAGGGCACAGAGGCTTAGATATTCATTCACAGATGTCCCTGCATTTTACACTCACAGACAGTATTGTGCTGTTATATAAACTTTTAGTAGTACATTATGTTTAAAAATAATTAAAAGTCTGCAATGGGAAGATAAACAACTATATTAAGCATATACAACATTTAGATGTTATATATTCTCACACTCATCTTGAATTGTACAATAAATATATACTTGCCAATAATTCTAATGGTAAACAGTGTAACCATGTTGGAATTGATTTTTTATGCACTCCCCAATATCTGAAAACAGATATAAATTAAATGTTTTGATACAGTTACCCAAAAATGATTCTAAAAAAAATACTGGTTTTGTTAATCAGCCTCAAATAGCTGTGGAAGAAGGCATTATTAGATTTTTTGCTAAAAAAGAAACCGAGAATGAGGTAAACCAGGATCCAAAGCTAAAAGCAATAGTGAAAAGATTGAAGAAGGTTAAAGAAGGTTGAAGTTTAAAATCCGATTTAACAATAGCATTCAATACTTGCAAATAATCATATCTTCTGTTAGTTAAGTGAACTGAGAAATAAAAAAAATGAAAATTGCTTGCCAGCTTGGGCTCTGGGAAGAGGAACAGCAGCACAAAGCACCACAAGGAGCAGCATCGGATTAGTTGTGAACTGCTGAGCTTCTTTCAGGTTTCCCGCAAGTGATCAATAATCATATGCCACTCTCACTGTCACATTATTTGGTTACCTTTCCCACACTAGGTCTGCAGCAGAAATTATATATATAGAAAGAAAATTAGAAGAAAATGAAAAAGAAAGTTAAAAAAAAATTATATTGTTTGCAGAAAGCTTTGTGGGGGACACAGCAAGCATGTGGAAGAAGGTGGTCAAAATAACTCTTTGGCCTAAATGCGAAACAGTATATGTTGAGAAAAACCAACACTGCACATGAACCTGAACACACCATCCCCCCCATGAAGCATGGTGGGGGCAGCATCATGCTGGGGGGATGCTTTGCTTCAGCAGGGAATGGGAAGCTGGTCAGAGTTAATGGTAAGATGAATGGAGCTAAATACAGGGCAACCTTAAGGAAAAACCTGCCAGAGGCTGCAAAAGACTGTGGTATGGGTTCACCTTCCAGCAGAAGAAGAACCCTAAACCTACAGCCAATGATACAGTGGAATGGTTTAAATCAAAGCATATTCATGTGTTATATGGCGCAGTCACAGTCCAGACCAAAATCCTATTAAGAATCTGTGGCATGACTTGAAGATTGCTGTTCACAAACATTCACCAAAGAAATCTGACTGAGCTAGAGCTATTTTTCAAAAAACAACGGGTAAAAATTCCAGCCTCTAGATGTGGACAGCTGGTAGAGAAGTAGCCCAATAGACTTGCAGCTGTCATTAAAGCTAAAGCTGGTCCTACAAAGTATTGACTTGGGGGAGCTAAATACATGTGCACCTCACACTTTTCAGTTTTTAATTTGTAAAGATTTTGAAAAGCATGTATCATTTTCTTTGCAATCAACAAATATTTGCTACTTCGTGTTTCTCTATCACAGAAAATATCAATAAAATACATTTACGTTCCTGGCTGTAACATTTATATTTGGGTTTTTAGACTTTTGCAACCCACTGTATATACAGCGGGTGAAAAATTATTAAACATGTCACCAATTTTCTAAGTAAATATACTTAGAAACACTTTACACTTAAACTTTCTAACAAAAATACACTTTCTAATGGTGCTATTAACAGGAAATAATCACCAGATGTTGGTAGCAACCCATCCAATCCACAAAAACAAAGACATCAAACCATACATTTCCATAAATTAATTTATGTATAATAATGAGAAGTGACACAGAGAAAAAGTTTTGAACATGCTTACTGAAATGTATTTATTACTTCATACAAAAGCCTTTGTTGGTCATGACAAGACACCTCCTGTATGGAGAAACTAGTCGCATGTATTGCTCAGGCAGGATATTGGCCCATTTTTCCACATGAACACTCATCAAATCTTGAAGGCTCCATGGGCTCCTTCTATGAACGTTGAGCTTTTGTTCCTTCCATAGATTTTCTTATTGGAATCAGGTCAGGTGATTGGCTGGGCCATTCTAGCAGCTTTATTTTCTTTCTCTAAAACCAATGAAGCGTGTCCTTGGTTGTGTGTTTGGGATCACTGTCTTGCGGAAATGTCATCCCTCATTTCATCTTCATCATCCTGGTGGATGACAGCAGAATTGTATTAATAATGTCTCGGTACATTTGTCCATTCAGCCTTCCTTCAATTATATGAAGTTTGCAAGTGCCGTCTGCTGAAAAACGCCAAACTTCACTGTTGGTCTGGTGTTTTGGGGGGGATATGCAGTCCTTTTTGGCCTCCAAACATGGTGTGTATTATGGCATCCAAAGAGTTCAATTTTGGTCTCATATGACCAGACTTTTTTCTCCCAGTATTTCACAGGCTTGTAGTAATGTTTTTCACTTGAACATGCATTTTGTTCAGCAATTGGGTCTTGCATGGTGAGCATGCATACAGGCCATGAAGGGTACATGCATTAATTGTTTTTTCTAGCTGTCCACAGGTGGTCCTTGGCTTTTGGACAACTCGTCTGATAATTCTTTTCACTCCTCTGGGTGAAATATTGTTAGAAGAACCTGGTCATGGATGATTTATGCCGAGATGCTGTTCTTTCCATTTCCAGATTATGGTCCAAACAGTGCTCACTAGAATTTTCAGTAGTTTAGAAATTCTTCTGTAACCAATGCCTTTAGTATGTTTTGTAACAATAAGGTTGCAAAGGTCTTGAGACTACTCACTGCTTTTACCCATCATGAGACGTTTCTTGTGTGGTACCTTGATAATGAAAAGAATAGTCACAGGAGATGACCGGCTCACTGCAAACAGTCCCATTCAAGGCAACTCCCAAGGAAGCATGGTTAGAGTAAAACCACCACTCCCTGTAGACAGGACACCTGAAAAGAAATTCCATGGTAATGAGGCACGTTTTTATAGGCCATCAGTTGAACCAGCTGGTTTCATAACTTTCCATGGCTTTTTGCACCTCTTTTTCTTCCATTTTCAATACTTTTTCATGTGTCATCTCTCATTATTACACATAACTTAATATATGGATTCATTTATTTGCCTGTGTGGATTGGATGGGTTGTAACCGATATCTGGTAAGAATTTCATGTCAATAGAACCTTTAGAAATATATTTACGTCGAAAATTGGTGACAGTGTTCAATACTTAATTCACCTGCTATTTATAATTTTCTATAGTTAAAGGAAGTCCTATCATTATAAAAAGGCGCTCAGCCCCATTTGTTTGAGTGATATTGAGGTAGAGTAGTAGACATAATCCATTGACAAGAGAGTCGCTGTTTCTGTATATACATAGACCTTTTTGTAATACCTAGAAAATTCATCTAATTCAGGGACAAAGAAAATCTATGATGTAAGCATGGACGGGCCCAGAAATGGTCAAATGTCACCTTTTAAGAGTGTTCTACTGTCTATTAGTACGCATGCTTGAGTTTACAGATTTTGTAGCTCCCAATTTATGAGAGACATAATGGCAAAATATGGGCTTATTATTAGAAGGTTTTTTGTAGCTCCCAATTTATGAGAGACATAATGGCAAAATATGGGCTTATTATGAGAAGGTTTTTCTCTCTACAAATATTTTTATTTCGACATGAACGGGCAAGTAATTGAAGACAATTTCCAAATACATTAGTCTTTTGATTCTTACCTTGGTCATGAGATAAGAGAGATTTCATCTGCTCTGAGTGCACACAGGGTTTTCTGGTTATGTCCATACTTTTCCTTCCTGATTAGATAGAGAGCAGGGAGTGATTCCCAAGCTCCTTCATGGAGAAGACATTATCTCTATCAAGATTTGTTTTTGTTTACAGATAAGCAATTGTTTTCAGTCCTCATAGCTTTGTTTACTGAAGATTAAATCTCCTGCACTTTTGTCTTTGTGTAATGTACAGGAGTAGTACACTACTAAAAATGTCCTGAAATGCTATGTGTTGTGTATGAGTTTTAATATCTGCACTGTTTAAATTTTATTTAAATTCAGTAACTCTGATATATGTCAATGTACTGTTATTGTCAAGAACTGCAATGTCAGTCTGATGTGATGCTTTAAAGAGTTAACAGTTACATAGCTTCAGCAAGGGGTTGCCATAGAGATATGGATGGGATCATAGTTTACAAATTCTAGATGGCTAGTTTAGGTGGTGGTTGTTATAATCCTGATGGAATCAAAGCTGACCCCAATGATGGCTAAGGGGCCAGTTTTCCACCTTCACTTCCTTGCCTCAAAGAAAAGGCAACAGAAAGGTAAATAGAATGAAGGAAGAATGATTACTGCAGTCCTGACAGCTGGAGAAGCCTAAAATCTCGACTAGTAGACAGACCTATGGGCCATTGGTGACCAGCATACACCTCTAGCCTAATTATTCTGCACAACATCATAGACACCTCGCTACAATACCCAGGCAGCAGAGGCAACAACCACAGAGTGTGTTCTGGGAGAATACTGGAGTTCACAATACCTACTCCTACACTTGCAGACTCCGTACACTTGTAACGTTCCCAGGACAGCAAGATAGTATTGGGTTTCTAGCCACTATGACGACTACAACTCCCATCCTCTCCTCTTCGACTGTGAGTTGTTGCATTTGTAATGTCTCAGCTAGTTAGAGCTGCTAAATAAGCTGCTATAAAACCACCCACAGCCTGACACAAGCAGAGTGGTTTAAAAGGTGAGAAAAAGTTTGAGATGGAAATGTATAAATCTCCATGCTGCCAGCATCCACTAGTGGTAGCTGCAGGAAGACAAAAAATTATAATTAATATGGATATGTAAGGGAACCAAGGGATTCAAATCTTCTCATAAGAGCCCTTACCCTTATAAGAATTTCCAATAAATTTATTAAATAAAGTAGTATTTAATAACAATATAATTACAAGAACTGCTGGCCAATATAGCATCAAATATATCATGGAGTTTTTAGATATTAAAGGCATTGTCTAAGAGCTGAATAACCTAACAGCAGAAAAAAAGAAAAAACAGCATCAGTGTTCCAGTGGTCCCCACCAGTCTATGTTATTTCTCTGCAACATTGACATCCCATACATCCCATTGACCACTGCAGCCAATCATTGGCCTTAGAGATCATGACATGAGACTGTTGAGCTCTATAAATGGCTGCGGTAGTCATGTGGATATACTGCATCACAAATCATTACACCATTGGCCCCAGAGCGACAGGCATATATCAGGTGAATAATGGTTGTTGGTTTTGTTTTTTTACAACATTCCTTGCTCTTAAGTGCACTTTTTTAATTCCCAGACAACCCCTTTAACCCTTAGTCACCATGTTTATTGTATATTAATACCTCTTAACTACCAACAGTATTAAATATGACTTGTTAAATCGCTCTGGACCACCAGGAGTACAACAGAAATATAACAAAAGGGGTGCTATACTGAACTACTGAAGAGCTGGGGACCAATATACTGTTCTTACACATAGATTCACTGCTGTCTATGATATCTATTAGTACCGTGTGTAAAAGAAACACTGAATATTTGTTTGCATTTGTTACAAGTCCATTTTGTATTCTCCCTGTGTTTTCTAAAAACTCATTTTTGAGTTTTTTTTATTTGATCCGGTAAGTGTTTGTGAATAGCTGATTTTTCAGACCAAAAGGAAAAACTTCATTCAGAGGAGCTTGTGCTACGAAGAAACTGGAACAGAGGAAATAAAATTGCTGATGACTCTCAGAAGAAGGAAAGAAAAGCATTGATTTTATTTTCTTGCAAACTTTTCTATATACATGAAGCAGAGATATGTTTCTGTATTTTTGATTGTGTAAGTGTTTATTCTATTCTTTCAAAGTGTTTGTATGGAATGACTGTAAATCATTACCTTCTAAAATCCTTGTCTCCAGAATTCAATGTCTTATCCTTTTCCAACACAATCTATTTATATACAATATATAATTGCATTTTTACAAAGAATCAGACATTTCTAAAGGTTTGTATACTTTATGTCAAGCATATATCTGAAGGTATCAATAGATGCCTTTGGTTTGGAATCTGGTAATCTAGCCAGGGGCAGACATGCAGTATCATACATGTTACTGAACAAGAACGTATCTATAATATTGTATATTCTATAGAATTCATGGAGCCACCACACTTAGAAGAAGTTCCCCTTCTCCCTTTTTTAACTCCATAACAGACATGACACCATAAAATGATGGTTAAAAAGTTGAACATTCTGGCTTAAAATGATTTTTCATTGGGGTCAAGGTAGATAAAAATATGTTAAAAAAATTATACTTACCAACTTGTCCTTAGCGTTCTTCTCTGCTTTACTTCCAGATTCTCGCCCCAACATGCAGGAGAGGCACACACTCTATTCACTTACATTGGAATACAAGCCTCTTCTGTGTGTTGGGACAAGAACCCAAAAGTCCAGAACGAATCACTGGGGAGCTTTGGTGCGCCTGCAGTGAGGGATTTGTAGGTAAGTATCTTTTTTTTTTACCCACCCGAGCTTCAATGAACCAATAATTTTTATTTGCTGAACAATAAACCCTTTAATGAAACAAACAAATCACTAAGAAATGTAAGGCCACGTCCTAAACCAAACGTTATTAGAAATCTTTAAAAGATAAATAAAAAAACATTAAAAAGGAAAAAAATATGATCAGAATCACACAACCAGCCGCATCCCTCCCCAAAAGGTATACGTTCTGTCTCTCACATGTGATAATATAAATAGTAGTTACATACAAGTAATGTAGAAAATATCATATACCAAGTGTAATCATGCAACAAATGCACAGATTGAGAAACAATGAATGATTTAAATGTATAATAAATAAATTACCATGTCTTTTCAGGACATATGACGATTTAATTTCACTCATTATAAATAAAAATAGTCTGCATATCATTTAAATAATCAGAAAAAAAATTATGATTTTTGTCTTTGACTAGTTCAAAGTACTATGTATATATTTATAAATAAATATATACATATTACATATACATTTATTTATAAATAAATATATACATAGTACTTTGAACTAGTCCAAGGTTTTTCAAAATGACAAAAATTATATATTTTTTTCTGATTATTTAAATGATATGCAAACTATTTTTATATGTAATGTGTGAATACAAATCCTCATATGCCCTGAAAAGACATGACAATTTATTTTTTATACATTTAAATCATTAATTGTTTCTCAATCTGTGAATTTGTTGCATGATTACACTTAGTATATGATATTTTCTACATTACTTGTATGTAACTACTATTTATATTATCACATGTGAGAGACAGAACGTATACCTTTTGGGGAGGGATGCGGCTGGTTATGCGAATTCTGGTCATATTTTTTGCTTTTTAATATTTTTTATTTATCTTTTAAAGATTTCTAATAACGTTGGGTTTAGGATGTGGTCTTACATTTCTTAGTGATTTGTTTGTTTCATTAAAGGGTTTATTGTTCAGCAAAAAAAAATGATTGGTTTATTGAAGCTAAGGTGGGCAAAAAAAAAAAAGATACTTACCTACAAATGTCTTACTGCAGGTGCACCAAAGCTCCCAGTGATTCGTTCTGGACTTTTGGGTTCTCGTCCCAACACACAGAAGAGGCTTGTATTCCAATGTAAGTGAATAGAGTGTGTGCCTCTCCTATGATATGTATAAGATGTATATAAGATATATGTAAGAGATGTTTTTAAATACAGCCATATTAAAGACAATTCAATTGTGTTCATGTTTTCATACACGTGAAACTGATGCGATAAAGGCAGATTTCTAGGATTTAAATATTTGTATGCATTCTTTTCAAACCATGCTCTCAGTCTGATAGAGCTAAAGGAGCTGATCCATTCAAAATCTCGAAGGTTACTGGATACAAATAAACATTCAAGGCTTTTATATTTAGGTTGTAGCGTTATCACACAATGTTGTTTTACAATTTTAATTTACTTCAAATTATCTTTTAAATAAATAACGTAAAAAACACAGAAACAAATAAATAACACCAATAAATACAGTGATCCCTCAAGTTACAGTGGCCTCAGGATATAATGCTTTTAACATACATCAGACATTTTGAAGACATATCTTGAAGCCACATCAGCATACAATGTCAGACACTGCCGATCTGTAGCACATATGATTGACTTGAAGATCTAATCAATTATCATGAACATTTTACTGGTGAACCATCTGTATTAACAAATGTGAATAGAGCTGTAGGCTCTGGTGCTCCCTGCATTTGTGGAAATCCTCTGGAGTGATTCTAGGAGAGTATGCAGTTAGCCTGTCGACACCTCAGTCAGGGTAATTATCGCAAAACTTGAATGAAATAGTATCGGTACGCCATCCATAAAAGTTCATATCCTTTATTGGGAAAATCTCAGAAAAAAAAAAAATAACTCACGCTAAACCATCTGTATTACTAAATTAATACAAATCTCTCTTCAATACAGTACATGTTTTGTACTGCTCTTTATTTATGAACAACCTTTTTGGGCACCAGGTGAGGATGATCCCATTTTCTTTTTTGCTGATACATTGGGTCTAATTTATAAAATCTAAGGGAGAAATGTATGATTGAGTTTTTCACCCTTTTCTGGAGTAAAATGCACCGAAGTGAGCAGTCTACGATGTCTAATGCACCTAATGAATATGTTAGGCGCATTGTTCATAAAACTCAACACTTTCTAATGCGCCTAACATGAAGAGGCATTTTGGGGGCGTTCTGGGGGTGTTATGAAGGCGTGTCGCACCACACTCGTAATATTAGACACATATATGAATGTGGTTTTGAAAAACTAGGTATATTACTGCTGGAACAGGCAGACCTGTTTTAATGTGGTCTGCCTGAGCCTGAGGAGTCTAAGTGGAGCTGGATTTGCTGTTAGGGAAAATATGTCCCTTATTTCTCAATTTACACCAGTACAATAATAAAAAGGGATTTCTGATTATTATGAAACTATATAAAATTTAATTATTTAAATGTAATAGAAATTTTTATCATATAAAATTAATATAAAAATATATAATATCCCAAAAGTATAAAAACCTCGTATAAAATGTATTTAAATTTAATAGAATCTAAAACTAATTTTACATTAAACAACCCACTGATACTGTAGTTCAGATTTTTTTAATTTTTTAATTTTTACTACATTAAATTTGAAATTTATTTTTGCTGCTGTCATCATTTATTCTACATACAGCAAGAGCCAGCACACCACAGGTCTGGCTGGGACCTGTGGTCCACCATGCAAGATCAGTACCATAGTTTCTTTTTTTTTTTTTTTAAACATATTTTATTGAGTTTTTTCAAATTTTAAAACAAAAAGACCAGATTACAAGGCAATATATTAAGAACAGGATATTAACTCGTAGTCAGCATTATGCAAACTAGCAATAAAGTACAGAAGTAGCATGGGAAATAAAAAATAGACATAGATAGATCATAGAAAGATCCCATGCCCCTACAATTGACATCGGTTTCCTGGGTCAAGTGAGAACAAGCCTCATAGCAGCTGAAACGCTTAGCGGATCCAATAATGTCCAGTTTCGCTGACCCCAGAAGCGCAAGATAAACGGCGCCTATGATACGCCTTAGGTTAGCGGATAATAGTTACACTAAACGACCATCTTCAGTAGATAGAAGGGAAGGAGCATGGGGCATCAATCAAAGTGAATGAATGAATTAGTAAAGAGATGGGTAATTGTAATGAATAGAGTGCAGAAATGAAATAAGTAAGTGAATGAAATAAATAAATGTAATAAACAAGTAATTAAACAAAATAAAGAAATGAGTGTGAGAAAGGAGTGTGAAAAGAGTGTGAGTCCGAGCCTGGTCCTCATCGCCGGGGGGGGGAAGGGGGGGGAATGCAACAGTCCAAGAGAGTCGCTCACAGTGGATATACGTATAATCCTCGTTTGTTTTACGCATCAGAGAGAGTCCTAAGAGGGACTATCAAGGCTGTTCCAGAGGTCCAAGGGTTCCCATCAGACCTGCCCTAGCATACCATCCAGTGTATTTGAAGGAGGCCATCAGGTGGGTTATCTCGTCAGTAGAAAAGTGCGTGAGAATAAAAGATTTCCACCTTTTGAAACATTTTTCAGTGCGCAGTTCCTTGCGGTACTCCGCCTCTATCTTGTCAGAAATCAAGTACTGCATCAAATTTTCCACCAACAGGGACATGAGGGTGGCTGGGGTTTGCGGCTTCAGCCAGTAAAGCAGGAGGGAGCGCTTAGCGACCAATATTGCAATATGGGCAAGGCTGGGAAGAGGCTGCGTAGTGATAGGGGATAACTCCCCAGAGCCTGCGGGATCAGGGGGTCGTGTGTAGTGAAAGATCAATAAGTCATACGTCTTGGCTAGCCTAATGTGCCAGTGCTGGGAGGCAAAATCAATAAAAGTATCCCAAAAGTTCTGTGAATAGGGGCATTCCCAAATTCCATGCCACATGGTTGTAGCCGGTGCCTGGCATTTGGGACAGGTCTGCCGTCTATCTGGGCAATTTCGTGATGGTGGGAGGTTAAATCCGTAATATGCATTGTGCACTATTTTGAAATGAGTTTCTCTCCAGATCTCACAAACTATTTCCTTACGTACCCTCTGAAGGCCCCTGATGATTTTGTCTGGGAGGTCAGGGTCGCTCAGTTTACGGCCCCATTTTGCAAACGGAGATTTCCCATCTTTGCTCCAATCCCAATCCCTCAGAATACCATAGATATTTGAGAGAGTGAAAGCAGAGCTGTGGCGCCTCCTAAGGGAGTCAAAACCATTAGGGGAGCATAGCCTAACCAGGTTTCTTAGCTTGGACTTGCAAAAGGAGAGAATCTGTAAAGCCGGAAATACATGAGCTGGGGGAAGAGAGAACCTGTCTCTTAATTCAGTTGGGGTAAGCCACCTCTTCTCTTCTAACTGCATTAAGTGTTCCGCACGTGTTACTCCCTTTTCCCTCCACAATCGAACCATCGGGTTGTCCCGGCCTTGGGAAAAGTCGGGGAGTTCCCATAATGGAAGTACCTTTGACATTTGGTATGGTAGTTTCAAGAGCTTGCATACGTGCTTCCAAGTTGCGATCGTATCTTGTAGCAAAAGGGAGCATCTAATTTCTTGAGGGATCTGAGAGAGTTTAGAGTGTACTAGTGCCAGGGGATGCCAAGGGTACATCAATTCCCTTTCTAGATCAAGGTTTGAGTATCTGCTAGTTCCTCCCCACCAGTCCAGAACGTGTCTGGTGAGACACGCCAGGTTGTAGAGCCGGATGTTAGGGAGATTTAAACCTCCTTCCTGGACAGGGAGCATCAGCTTGGCAAGAGCTATCCGGGGTCTCTTTCCCGCCCAGATAAAGTGGGAAAAGGATGAGTGGATCCTATTTATGTCTGTGTGGCGAAGTAATAAAGGAAGGGTTTTGGAGGGGGTATAGAAGCTTTGGGAAACATATCATCTTGATTGCGTGACATCTACCCGACAGGGAGAGGGGAAGATTTTGCCATCTAAGGAGATCATCTGAAATCTTTTTAATCAGGGGGGGATAATTCAAGTTGTAAATGGTATTGGGGGTCCTACCTATTTTTATTCCCAGATAGGTAATGTGTGATTTTGCAGGGGTGATCCCCAAGTTTAAGTTTTGCCAAACGATTTTTGGGAGGGGGGTTCCCAGTTCCAATAGCTCGCTCTTGGAGGCGTTAACCTTGTATCCAGAAAATCTACCAAACTCTTCCAGGAAAGAGAAGATCCTAGGAAGGTGAGTGACCGGATCAGAGAGAAATAAAAGTAAATCATCGGCAAAAAGAGCGAGTTTAACCTGGCTCCGGCCGACTAATATCCAGGAAAGAGGTCAGAGTCCTCCAAATAGCGAGCCAGGGGTTCAAAAGCAATGTCAAACAAAAGGGGAGAGAGGGGACAGCCCTGGCGGGTGCCCTTGTGAAGAGAGAAACGTTGCGAAAGAAAGCCTGGTGTGTGCACCTGTGCAGTCGGACTATTGTAGATAGCAGACAACAAGTTCTTAAATCTGCCCCCTATCCCCATGCGTTCAAGAACCATCCACAGCCACTCCCACCGGACATTGTCGAAAGCTTTTTCAGCATCAATTGCAACCATGACAGGATGCCTGGTAGGAGAGGAAGTGTTCTTCACACTTTCCAACACTGACAGGACTTTTCTAAGGTTGCTCACTGCTGCCCAACCCTTAACAAACCCCTTCTGTGCTGGTCCGATGAGGGTGGGCAAAAATGTAGCCAGCCTGTCTGCCATAATTTTGGACAGCAGTTTCTGGTCTGTATCAATCAGCGAAATTTGGGAATCACTTTTATGTAGGCGTTCTTGCATTCACATCGGATAACGCCCTCCTGAACTATTTGGTTGAAATAACTGGTTAGTAGTGGGGTCAGGGGCTCAATAAGTATTTTGTAAATATCTCCAGAAAAGCCGTCCGGGCCTGGAGCCTTTCCCACCGATTGATGGCGGATGGCTAATTGAACTTCTTGTGTTGTGATTTCAGCGTTAAGAACTTCTAGTTGTTCACTGGACAGTCTAGGGAGAGGAATGGAGTTCAGGAAGTTCCTGCCATTTGCGGACTCCTCACTTTCTGGGTTTGTTCCCTGGGAGTATAGCTGTTCATAGAACAATTTAAGCGAGTCATTGATCTTGTAGGGATCCGAAGTGACCTGGCCTCCCGGAGTACGGATCGACGGAATGTGGGATGGGGAATAACTGCCCTGAAGTAGTCTAGATAGAAGTTTACCTGCTTTATTTCCGTGGCGAAATAGGGTAGATTTCAAGTGAGCTCTCTGCACCTCCTCTCTCCGCCCTAGCCAAAGCTAGGCAGTGGGGGGGAAAGGAGGGGGGAACTGTTGAGCCACAGGCTGCAGCCCTGTCAGGGTTACTCACGGTCCCCAAAAACGAGTGATTAGCACCGAAAGTCCAGGGGCGAGAGTTCAAGTAGGGGCCTTTTGGGGGCTCTCAGGAAGACAGCGGGAGTTCGACGCTCTCCGGTCCCAGGAAGGAGAGAGTCGCGGAGGAGATGATGAAGATCCGTTGCCCGCAGTAGAAGATGATCTCGATGGAGAGGGCACAGAGTCCTCCAGGAAGCGAAGGTCTTCTTCTGCATCTCTCGGGGATGTGAAGTACTTCGGAGCGGCGTCAGGAAGGGTTACCTTCAAGGTGGCCGGGTAAAGGAGTTGGAACCGGATCTTCTTGGAGAATAGAAAGGAGCAGGTCTTGCTGAAGGCTCGTCTCCTCCTAGAGACCTCCATAGAGAAGTCCTCAAATATCTGGATCTTCTGCCCTTCTAGGAGTGGAGGGGACCTCTGTTTGCGATAAGCTTTAAGGATGTCTTGCTTGCATTATAGTCCAGATACTTGGTAATGACGGTGCGCGGTCGTCTTTGCATTTGATCATCCCTGCTTTTGCCGGGGGGGGGGGGCTCAGGACCAATGCAGTGCGCCCTTTCGACCCTGCAGTGTCTTGAGCCTTGTGACATGAAGATAGCTTGCGGTGCAGCATGTCATTTTCGGCTTCTAGCTGAAGTACCTTGTGTTCCAGTTCCTCCAGCCTGGTGTCATGCAGCTGAACATCATGCTGCAGCTGGCTCAGGGAAGCTTGCAAGGATGCCTCAATGGCTGCCTGGAGCTCAGGAGCTATATGTCGGGCCACCTCAAGTGCTATGGCCTTATAGTCCAGGATGGGAGCAGCTTGGGGTGTTGAAGCAGGAGTGCCCAGGAGCGCAGGCACACTGTCCATGGACCCAGAGAGGGGAGCGCTGAGTGCATGGTGCTCCGCAGGAGCTGCGCGCCGAGCTGCCCTGTTGGGATCCCCACGAGGCGTGCGGGGAGGCAGGGGGGGGATGCGTCCTTCTGGCCACTTCTGAGGACGTACCTGTCTATCCACCCGTCGCCGGGAGGCAGGGGAGAAGTAGCCCGACTAGCGAGGGCTGATTGGCGCCGCCGGGGCGACTATGCGAGGGGCTGCGGCAGTAGATAAGCGGAGAGCCGCGGACGCTCACTTCCTCATGGCAGCGACGGAACCGGAATTCTCCCGTACCATAGTTTCTATTCACTGACCTTTCTTTTATTTCCAACCTATCTAGAGCCTTTATACATGTTAGGCGCATTAGTAATGCACCTAAGTTCCATAATGTACCTAAGACATAGGCGAGGCATGTCGAACTTTAGACTCCATTTATAATAGCACAAAAAACACTTTAATACATCAGGCGCATTATACACTGAAAACGAGACTCGACAATTCACTTCGAAGTGCCTTCCTTCATACATGTCTCCCTAAGAGTATGACTGTCCTCATTGTCCATAGCAACCAATTAGAACTCAGCTTTCATTTTTCCAGAGCAGTAAAAGAATTGACAGCTGAGCTCTGGTGACAAGAACAGTCTTCCCTTCAGACAGTTTTCATAAATGTGCCCTATTGTGTATAAAGTTCATGACCCAAAAAATCTCCTATCCTCAACATAGAAAGTGATTTCCAGCAGCTCATCCTGACTGTTATATGTAAGGACTTGCTTTATTTGTACTAGTCATCTACTTCATTTTCTTTAATCTTCATTCTCAATTATGTTGGGAACACATTTTAGGATTACAAAACGAATGACCAGTTTTTAATAGAGCTATGGTCATCCTGGAATTAATTCTTATTGTATATTGAGAGAGCCCTTTACAGAAATAAATAACAAAGAAATGATAAAACAAAACAATGCTTCACTTTTTTTAATTTTGACAATCAGCATGTGCTATAACTATGGGCTTCATCAACTTTTTTGGGCATCTTACAGGGCCTTAAGCCAATGTTTTATTGGCAGTGGCATTGTGATGGGAAAACACGGAAAATGCCAAAAAACGTTAATGATTTATAAGTCAGAATATATATATTATATATAATATATATATAAAAATATATATATATATATTATAATATATATATATACATCCCTTTGATTTAGGATTAGTATTGTAGATTTTTATGGGATATGGCTCTATCTTTGTTATGTGTATAATGTTATCTGGTAATTTCCTGATCTTTAATGCCCATTGGTGGAGGGGCTTTTGTATTGGAGTGGTAGCTACCAGTTGTAGGCAGCACTCATTGAACTCTCTATATACAACTCTTGGGAAGGCAAGGACAGTAATGAACTATTAGTGTGAAGCTTCTAACTCCTAACTCTTAAAATGGCCCTGTAGAATAAGATGCCGACTGCACAGACTTATAAAGTCAGTGGGTGTGTGGCATTAATTGGAGTCCGGGTTGCACCACCCCTCCCCACTCTCCCGGTGAGCAGCGCCCTAGATCAGTGCTCACCCCGCCCACCAGTAGAAACGGCACTGGATGTGGCAAATGATTAAAATTTAAAAAAAATTGGTTATGATGAGGCTATCCCATTAGTGTAGCTTAGCTACTTATTTGGCACTTTATAATGCCTACTGGTCACTTTAGCTTGCAGCTTCTGTTTCTATCATAGCTTATTTTTTTTTTTTTTAATTCAAGAAAGTTTAATAATGAACAAATCAAAGAATCAGGCATTGAAATATTGGCAGAACATAAAAAATAATAAAATAAATTGCCAACAAATGTTTACAGGCACAAAGCCATGGTAGTATGAAGGCAACAGAGATACTGTTAAGGTGACAACGATGCAATATAATTACATATAAGAAAAATTTAACCTACAGATAGAGGCATACTGTAACACGGGAGTGGATTCGCTGGGCCAACGCAAGCGATGATAGCTAAGCCACGCCAGGGAACGGAGTCTAAGTAGCCCCCGATTTTCACCAGAGCCTGCCGCAAAGTGGGATGGACTTGCTGCGGCGTAAGGCTACCAGGTCGTTACCCCTGATGTGACTTGCTTGCGTTGGCGGCCGGGGTACAGCGTGGTACAAAGACGTAATCCAGAGGCATAGTCGGGGCAGGCAGAAGGTCAGGGCAGGCGGCAGAGGTTCGTGGTCAGAGAAAGGCAGACGGTCAGGGCAGGCGCACTGGCCCTTTAAATCCAGACCAGCCGTCGCGCGCGCGCCTTAAGCAGCGGCTGTCAGTGCCGGACACAGGAGCGGGGAATGGTGAGTACGGGGTCTCCTGGCCAAGGGCAGAAGGACAACGGCGCCGAACCCTGTAAGCAGAGGGGGACGGCCGTGGCGAGCCGCGGCACCAAGCGCCGTGACAGTACCCCCCCTCCTTAGCTCTCCCCCTCTTCCTTTGGCATTTCGAGAGGAGATCAGGGGACAGATTGGCCTCAGGTTCCCACGAACGCTACTCCGGACCGAAGCCCTTCCAATCAATGAGGAAGAACCGCTTCCCCCTCACCGTCTTCTCCGCCAGCACCTCCTTGACCTCAAAGATGTTATCTGTTTTAGCAACAGGAGAAGGCGAGACAGATCTACGGGAGAAGCGGTTCAGCACCACCGGCTTGAGGAGGGACACGTGAAACGCATTCGTAGAGTCGGGGGCAAGCGGAGCTTATAGGACACTGGGTTCAGCCGCCGAAGTACCTCAAAAGGGCCCAAGTATTTGGGACCCAACTTGTAACTGGGCCCCTTAAAGGGATGTACTTCGCGGTAACCAAATCCTACTCCCGACTAAAAAAAAGGGGCGGAGGCCTACGATTCCTGTCACCCGGGGATTTGGTGCGGGCAGAAGCACGTGCAGGGCCTGTTGTGTGATTTTTCCAGAGAGCCTTGATGTCCTTTACTTGGGCATCCCGGGCTGGGACGAGAGACGTGGTAGCTTGGGGGAGTGGTGGGGGGGGATGCAACCAAAGACAAAAAAAAGGGGGGGGCCCCAGCGGATTTGATCAAAAAGAGTTATGGGAAAAAACTCTGCCCAGGAGAGAAGGTGGACCATTTTCCCTGACGACGGGACACAAATGCCGCAATAGGTCCCCAACACCGGGTTTTCCCCTTCTACCTGCCCGTTATTTTTTGGGGGGTATGCAGATAAAAAACCCGCTGAATTGCAATGAAGCACGAGCCAGCCAAATTTAGAATAAACTGGATCCCCTGTCAGAGACAATAGCAAGGGAGACCTTTTTGTAAGCGAAAAATTGAGGAAAAAAAGGGTTGGGCCCAGCTGGGGGCAGAGGGTCCCCGGGCAGAGGGAAAAAGGGGGCCTTTTTGGGAGAAACGATCGGTCCCCCCAGATGCCCGTGTTTCCAGATGAGGGCGGGGATCTGTGACAAAGCCCATGGCGACGGGGTCAGGGTTTTTCCCGGGCCAGGGAGAGGTGAAAAGGGCCCCTCGGGTTTTGAGGCGGGGACTTATTTCGGGCACAGGAGGAGCAGGCCAGAAAAAGGTCCCGGGACATTTTGAGAAAGGGTGGGCCACCAGTGTAACGGGAGACCCAGCTGTAGAGATTTTGGACCCCTGGATCCCCAGGTTGGGGAAAAAATGTCCCCATTTAAGGATTTAGGCCGCAAGGGGAAAGGAGCAATACGTTTTTCCGGAGGGCAAGTGTTAAAAGATCACGGGGGGCAGCCGGTAAAGCCGTTCGGGAGGGACTATGTGCTGTGGGGAGACTAAAGACCCCACCATATCAAGGGGAGATGGGCGTGGTTTTGATTTTTCCAGTGGCCAAAAAGTGTAGCAGGAGTCGAGACCGGGCAAAAAAGAGGGCCCATTGGCCTGCCGGGGATTAGGCTTTTGACCGACTGAAGATATGGGAGGTTTTTTTTGGTCGGTAAAGATGTCTTTGGAGGGACAAGCCCCCCCAACGGGTGAACACTCTTCCAGAGCAACTTTATGGACAGTAACTCGGACCCCCCCTAGGTATAATTTTTTCGCGGGGAGAAAGTTTTGGAGAAAAACCCACAGTATGTAGTTTCCCCGAGGAGGATCTCTGCAGGGGACAGCCCCGGCACCCCCCGAGGGAAGAATCCACTTCCGAATGAAGGGCGGTTCGGGTCCGGGCGAGACAAGACCGGGCAGATGTGAAAAGCCGATTTGGACGGTTTTTAAGGTTCTTAGCTTCGGGGGGCAGGATTTTGGGGTTGGGTTCTTCTTGTTGAGCCACAGGGGAGACAAAGCGTAGGAAGTGGGGATAATTTGTTATAAAAATTTTGGGAAAAACCCAGAAAAAAAGTTGAATGGGCCCCCAAGGCCACCGGTTGTGGCCACTGCAACAATGCGGAGAGCTTGAAGGTCCATCCGGAGGCCTTTCAGAGACGATGTACCTAAAAAAAAGGGGAAGCTGGTACGTTCAAAAAGACATTTCTTGATTTTGGGAAAAAGCTGATGGGTGCGGAGTCTTGGGTTGGGGCGTTTCGGGTGGCGTGAGTTCAAAATCCGGGGGGAAAAAAATTGGTATCGTAAAGTAGACGTGACACAAAAGTTTTAGTAGATCCCGGAAGATCTGTTTACAAAATTTGAAATACGGCCGTAGGTTGCAGAGTCCGAAAAGGATAAACCCAAATATCGAAGTGGCCATCCCGCGTATTAAACGCCATTTTCCCCTAATCGCTTACCTATACGAATTAAATTTAAAAACCCGGAAGTCCCGCTTGGAAAAAATTTTGCGCCACGCAGGCGGTCGAAAAAGTTGGAGTCAAGGGAGAGGATAGGTTTTTTTTTTTGGTGATTTTTTTTAAAGCCCCCCTAGTCTCCGGGACAGAGAGGGTAGCCCCGGGGGGGGGAGTCAGCCAGGTTGCAGACTAGGGACAGTCATAAGGCGGTCGGAGGAAGCGTTTCGGCCCCGTTTTCAGAAAAGACGTCGGCAAAGTCTGTATGGGTAGGTGGGTTTTGGGGGAGGAGCGTCCCCAGGAGCAGGGTTTCAGCTTGTAGGGAACGGGGACCGCGGAACCCCCAAACAAGACTTCACCCGTGCCCAGTCCCTGTTGGGGATGGCCTTTTAAAAAAACGGGGGCCCCCGAAGGATTTCAGAAGGAGGGATGCGCAGGGGGAAGGAAATTGCAAGTTCCCTTGTGAGAGCTGATCTGCAAAGGGGAGGGGAGCAGTGCGGAAGCGGATCGTCCTTAAGGCATTCGCCATGAAAGGGGGGACGAACATAGGCTTCAGCAACGGAAACACAGGGAGCCAAAAACCTGGTCACTATTCCTGATTAGAAAATTTTCCCGCAACCCGAATCTTAAAAGGCGGTGGCCCGAAAAGCCGTGTCCGGTGAGCACCAATATTCAGGCCCTTTGGCAGATGGGGAGAGGCCGCTTGAACCTAGGGGGCGCCTCTCCTACGAGCCCTAGGTGCGGAAATTTCCGGGCGACCGGCAGTCCCCAATTTAAAAAGGCAGAACCCCCACAATAGAAGCCAAACTATTCAGACGACGCTTTTGACGTTCCCCGGGACAGGTGGCTTTCTCAAATGCATAGGTTATTCTGTAAACCTGGAGGAGGAAGAGGTGGGGTTGGAAAGTGGGAGCAAAAGGGGGCAAACGGGTTGGGGGGACGGCCCCCGTTGAAGGGGGGAGCTTTGTTGCCTTTCGGCGAACCGAATATCGACTCGGGTGGCTAAGTGGATTTGGTCATCCAGAGCAGCTGTTAGATCCCGAGCGGCGAGCTCATCCTTGAGTCATCCCGAGAGACCTTGCCAGAACGTCACCACCAAAGCTTCGTTATTCCAGTCCAGCTCCGAAGTGAGAGTGCGAAACTGCACCGAATACTGACCGACCGTGGTGTCGCCCTGACGAAGCCGGAGCAGTGCTGCGCGGCAAGCGAAGAAGTACGACCAGGTTCTCAAAGACCGTGCGGAACCCCGGAGGAAGGTTTGGAGGTCCGCTGTCAGAGGATCCCCTCGATCCAATAGTGGCGTAGCCCAAACCAAGGCTTCTCCAGACAAGAGACTGATTATGAAGGCCACTTTGGCACGCTCTGTAGGGAATTGATGCCCCATCATCTCGAGGTGGATGGAGCACTGGCTGATGAACCCACGGCATTTCTTGGGGTCTCCATCGTAGCGTGAGGGTAGTGACAGATGCAGAAAAGGTTCCGAAGCCGAAGCAGGTAGAGCAATAGATGCTGGAGCAACGGTTGCGGGTGCGGAGGCGGCAGCAGGTGGAGGTAGTCGGGCCGCAAGGTTCTGCATCATGACTGCTAGCTGGTCTATACGTTGACTCTGCTGGGCGACAGCCATCGTGACATCCCGGAGGTCAGGCAGAGGTACCATGGCGGAATCCATGGCCAGTTTGTACTGTAACGCGGGAGTGGATTCGCTGGGCCAACGCAAGCGATGATAGCTAAGCCACGCCAGAGAACGGAGTCTAAGTAGCCCCCCGGTTTTCACCGAGCCACGCAAAGCGGGATGGACTTACTGCGGCGTGAGGCTACCAGGTCGTACCCCTGACGTGACTTGCTTGCGATGGCGGCCGGGGTACAGCGTGGTACACAGACGTAATCCAGAGGCGTAGTCGGGGACGGGCAGAAGGTCAGGGAAAGGCCCGGAAAGGGGTTTTGTGGGTCAGAGACGGGGGCAGACGGTCAGGGCAGGGGGGCAAACAGGAAGGTCAGGAAAACTAAGCGGGGGGGATTTGGTACAGGGGTAGGCAAGACGGGGGGACTCCAACACACCTTAAACGCCCCGTTAAGCCCCAAACCAACAAACGGGCCCAGAGAGTGCGGGGGTTTTACACCTTATATGGGGCCCGCGGCCGCCCAAAAAACCCACAATTAACGGGGCGGGCCCCTTTAAACCCCAGAAAAAGCCTTTTCGCGCAACGCCTTAAGCAGCGGTCACGAGCGCGGGGCTGTCAGCGCCGGACCAGGAGGGGGGCTGGTGATTTAGGGGGGTCCCTGGCCAAGGGCAAAAAGGGACAACGGGGGCGGGCAGCCGTGGGCACCCGCGCCGGACCCCCTTAAGGAAAGGGGGGGAAACGGAGGGCGGCCCCCGGGCGGCAAGCGCCGTAAACACATACATTTTAAAAAATTGTCAATAAAAAGGGGAAGTTGAGGACCCCCCCCCCCTAACAGGGAAATGCAATATAGAACCTTTACAGAAAGGAAAAAAAAAAATTATAGATGCCCTTTCCCAAATAGAATGGTCATGATCAATGTTGCAAAAGACTAAATTAGCAAAAAAAAAGGGACTGAAAAGCCCCAAAGAAAAAACGAGTTATACTCTAAAACCCCAACACATCCGCACAAAAACACAGAAAAAAGGGAAAAAGGGCCTTTCCAAAACAAAACAGAGGGAGAGGGGGGAAAAAAAAAAAAAAAAGGGAAAAGGGGGGACGGGAGGGGGGGGGGGGGGGGAAAAAGGGCTCTCCTGAAAGAGCGAGTATTTTAAGAAAGAAATGGAAAAGAAACAGGGGGAGATTTTTGGGGAAAAAGGCCCAAGGACACCAAGTTCTTTTAAAAATTTTTTTCCCTAGTTGTTCAGGGTTGGGCAGATAAACCCCCTCCATTCCCCTAAAACCCCCCAAATTTTCCACAAACCTTTTTTATGGAAGGTGGGAAATTTTCGTTTTCCCATTTACGTGGGATAAATTTTTTGGCCCGGCCTGGAGCAGTGTTTAAAGAAAGATTTTTTAAACGTACCCAACGACATTGGAATCATGAAGAGCGGGCAGTGCCTCCGGGGTTTTGGGATCGAGCCCCAGAAATTTCCCCCAAATTACTTCCAGGACCGAAAAATCCAAAAAGCTGCATAGCACGGCGCATCCCCACCAAACATGGAACTTAGCCCCCTTTTCCCTTTTCCCAAATTTCCCAAAAACACATCTGAGGTGGGGGGAAAAGGGTTTTATGCAGCGAGGGGAACCCTGTCCCAGCGAGAAAAAATTTTGTAGCGGTCCCCCCTTTGGTGCTTGGACGCCATAAAACACTTTATGGGTCATTTTGAAAACATTGCCCCCATTGGGGGAAAGTGAAGGAAAAAAAAACCTAACTCCTCTTTCCCCTTAAGGCAAAAAAGCGGAAGGGAGTCGCCCTCCCAAAAGGAAAAGGCAATAATTTATACAAGAATGCAGATTTGTCAGTTTTTTACGGACAATATCCCCGGGCCGACCCCAAAAGCCAAAAAGGGGCCCCTAGTGGGGGTTTAAAAACCTAGA